>JAPYZK010000575.1:0-39593 GCA_030522785.1 Platygaster equestris
ATCGTTCGCGCTCAAGTCGCGGAGAGAGGGAACCTCGCCTCGCACCCGAAGGGAGACATGGAGGGGGTACCCGAACGACCGAAGCCGCCAGCGGCGTTTGGAATATTCGAGCCCTGATTCGAATGTTTCCTTTCTCTTTTTAAAGCTGACGTCCTCTCGCTCGCTGACGTCGCCAGCGCCCAGCTAATAATCCTAATACATACCTTCGTCAGTGACAGTCAGTGACGTATTCATAAGTCACTGCCTTCGTACAAACAAAATGGCGGCGCCGTAACATAACCTAATTTCATGTGTCAAAACGTCAGAACTCGAAATTTACGTGTTTGTTTTGCTTTGGAAATGACGTAGACCTTGTTTGTTATAAATTTTTCGTCTAAATAACTGCGAAACTTTATAAAATCGCACTGTCACACTAAAATGGACCCGAAGAAAATATTAGCTGCCCGCAAAAAGGTATGTCTGCAGCTCTGCTTGTCATTCGAAACATATTTTTATGTTTTTTGAACAATTTTTACTTGTTTTATTGTACAAGTCACTGATATTGGATGATTTTATGTTTTTTAACGTGTTTTGCGGTGTTCTATTTTTGTTCTGGTCCCAAGAATAGTCGTCTTGCTGTTTTGACGATTACATCCTATTTTTCAGTTGAAAGAATATCAAAGGACGAAAAAGGAAAATTTACCGGAAAATTGTGCCAATCATCAAAATGATCGAGCTGAGGAAATTACTGTAAGTTGACGGAAATTTTTGTATTGCTTTTACTGTTTACATGTTTTTTTTTATTGTTTCTGAAGAATTGTCAGATTCAGTTCATTGAAGAATTCAAAAATTGCTCATTTTTCTCATGTTTATAATCATTTTTCATTTTTTTTTATAATTTTATCATTAAATAATTGATTTTTTATAAATCAGTGTTTCTATAATTTATAATATATTATTCCATTTCAAATTGTATAAATTTGCTTACATTTTAAAAACTGTAAGTTTACATTTGAAAAACAAATCTGAAATGAAAACAACAAATTAATTCCGAACATGTTCCAAAAACTGAGTTACAAAATGAGAAAATATTATTTTATCAAATCAAAATTAATTCAAAAATAATTTTTTTAATGCATATTGATTCATCGAAAAAATTCATCATGTTTAAACTTGTTCATACTTCCAATTTTTTCAGGATCTACATATGGACAGTCGAAAAAATTCAAAAATTTTCAATGATGATGAAAATTCACCGAAAATGTTCCAGAAGCAAATTTTTCCTCCAGATTCACAAGAAACAAACCAAATGAACCATCAGAATACTTTTTTCCCAAACGATGACCCAAAAATTTCCAACTTGGATG
The DNA here is from genome assembly GCA_030522785.1 of Platygaster equestris. Lineage (NCBI taxonomy): Eukaryota > Metazoa > Arthropoda > Insecta > Hymenoptera > Platygastridae > Platygaster > Platygaster equestris. Next base: position 1,347 of record JAPYZK010000575.1, read on the forward strand.
AAAATGGGAAAATGTCGCAGGAAAATGCAGAAATGGGCTTTCTAAAAATGGAAAATCATGTTGAGTTACAAGGTCTTGGGTCGATTGGAGCAAATTTTGAAGCACAGAAAAACCAAATTTCACAGATGTTGTCTTCCATGGAAAATGCTGTGGACAATGGAAATGATTTTGATAATTTGACGCGAATTGGGGATAAAAAGGAAAATTTAATGGAAAATCATGATTTTGTGGAGGGGATTTTTGAGAAGGAAAAATTGGAAAATGAAATTGTTTCACATGTTAGTAATTTCATTAAATATTTTGTGTTTTCCTAAAAAAAAAAGTTTGCAATTTTTTGATATTTTTTTTTCAAAAATAGTAAAAATGTTGTTATTTTTTAAAAAAACTGGAAATCAGCCATAAAATTCAGAAATAAAATCTCTATTCAAAAAATATACCACGAAACAATTTTTTTCATTACAGAACACCAAAATGTCTACATTAGAATCTTCTCTTTCCGAAAAAACTCATCAATCCGAGCACCTCCAAAAAGAAATCGAAACCTTGCGTGAACAACTACAAATTCACACTCACACAACAAATATTTTGGTTTCGGAAAAAGCCGAACTAATCGCAAATCTGAATCAGAGCAACAAAACACTCCAGCAAAAATCAGGTATTTGCCTGACAAAATCGACTGAAAATTCCACATTTTTCAACATCTACATTTTTTCGTTGCAAAATTATATTATGAATATCATTAATTGATTTTATTAATATATTTATTATATTATTTATTTCATTAATATCATATTATATTATATTTTCTTCCACAGATGAAATTTCCAAGGTTTTAGGAAAACTGAAACATTACCAAATTCTAAATTCGGAACTGGAAAAGGAACTTCTGTTCGTCAGAAAAAATAACGACGATGTGCAAAAAGTCTGCCAACAACTGCAAAAAAGTTTTGACAGCGTTTCGAATCAGTGTTCCGAATTAAGGTGAATTCTGGATGGAAAAATGGAAATTTTGTTTTTGGATTAATGAATGTTCATAACTATCATTTATTTCAACAAGTTATAAATAAATGAGTTATAGCTTTTTGAAAAAAAGCAAAAAATAAATAACACTTTTGTGGATGTTTGATGAATTTTCATCATTTATTTATCAATTCCGAAAATTATAAATAAATAAATAATAGCCTTAAAAAAAGCAAAAATAATGAACACTTTTGTCAATATTTTATATAGAATATTTTGTAATAATGTTAATTTATAATATATTAAAAATAATTATAATGTATTTTAATATGTTATTATTTGAAAATCATAATATTTTTTACAGAAAAACAAAAGATGATCTGGAATTCGAAGTTTCTGAATTGCAACAGAAATTGAGCGTGAAAAATACGGAAACAATTGATCTTCAAAAAGAAGTGGAAGAAAAAGCAGCATTGTTATCTTTGAGTGAACTGAAAATTCAACAGGTAGTTTTGGATTTTTATCCAACTCCGAATAAAATTCGGAATCGTCACTAAAAACTCAAATTTTGAGGGAAAAGAAAATGTTATGAAAAATGGGAAATTATAATAAAATAATTAAATTTGAGAACATTTTTTAAAAATAATTATTGTAAATTTTATATTTTATATCTTCTTGTTTTCATCATTTGATGAAATTTTATAATTTCGAAAAAAAAAAAATGCAGGAAAACTGGATTTTGCAATTTTAATTATTTTTAATTTTTTCAGTTGACAAATTCATCACAAGATCCCCAAATTTTTTCGAACCAGCGAAATTTTGACCACTCGTACGAGCAACAAATATCGCAATTAAAAGATACTATCAAAAGTTTAGGCGAAGAAAAAGAGGAAGCGAATAAACAGTATCAATGTTACGTTCAGCAATTGGACGAAAAACATACGAAAGTTACGAATGAGGTATACAAAAAATTTTGATCTCGTGGGAATTTACCAATATATTAGCATTTTTTCCAGCCAAGTTTCGATTTTTTGAGACTTTTTCCAAGCTTACATTTTTTGAAAATATTTCGAAATAATTTCATCAATTTTTGAACTATTTTCTATGCTTTTAAAAATAACGGAAACATTTTTTAATTTGATGAGTTTTAGTAAATTTGATTCAATTTTAGTATTTATGTGTCGTTTAGAAAATTTTTATTGATTTAAAAATCTTTTCGGAATATGCATATGCGACATGCGCCGAAAAAAGGGGGCTTACTCTGAAAAAATCGATTTTCAGATTTCTACATGAATCGATAGTTTTTCACTTGCTCTTTCAAATAAAACATTCGAAAAATTTATTTGAGCATTTTTTTGGAGCAGAAATTTTGTTGAAGTTCCCTTTCTCCTATGCCTCCAATGCACAGGCTGAGCTGCGATCGCTCGTCCTGTAAAATCATGCCATGCATAGTAAGCCCCCTTTCTTCAGCGCACGTCACATATATATAATTTTCCGTTAGATAGAAAATTTTATACATAGGGTGGATTTTCTAAAATTAATGAAAATAATTTAGAATTTTCAGAGTTTTGATCATTAAAAACTTTTATAATTTTAAAGTGATTGTCAGCAATTCTTTTCTACAAATTCTTCGAATTTAGGAAGTATATAAGACTACTTGAAGTACTTCGAAACTTCCAAATACTTTTGGTAGTTCTTCAAAGTTTGTGAATTTTATATTAACAGTATTTTTAAACAATTTACGAACAAGTTAAGAATACTTTTTAAAAATCGCCCTAAGATTTTACCCAAAAGCTTTTGTAAAAAATTGTAATTAATTGAAAAGATTTTTGATACTTGAAATTAAATTCAAAAGTAACTTTTTTCCGTTCTCACGTAACAGCTCGACTCAGCATTAAAAAAAATCGCTGAATTCGAAAACCGAGAAGAAAGTTACATCCAGCGTTTATCCGACATCGAACAAATGCTTCAAAAAGAGCGAGAAAAAGCCGAATCTTTGCCACCGGTCCAAGATCATCAACAGCAAATCGAAATGTTGACGAGAAACATAGATAATTTAGTTCTACAACAAGAATCAATGCAAATATCTCTCAACGAAAAAGTAATTTTTTTGTTAGGTTTTTGTATTAAAAAAATGTCATTCCAAAAATAATTGTAGTACTTAAGAAATTTTCTTCAAGGAAAAAAAAACATTTTTTATTTCTAATTTCATTTAGAATTCGTAATAATTTCAACAGAAATCATGATTTTAAGATTTTTTTAGATTTTTCACCCATTTTTGGTCATAAAAAGTAAAAAAAAAAAAAAAAATCATAAAATCATTCATATCAACCTACTGACAGTCCACTTCATAGATTTAAACAGAATTGTAAGTTTGTTCTTTTCTTCTAGGATGCAGAAATAGAAACGTTAAGAAAAGATTTGCAAGAAGTTTCAGAAACAGAAAAAGAAGATTTCGACACTTCTAAACTTCTTTTCGCTCTGGAAAGCGAACAACAAGGTGCGGCTCGAGCGGTTTCGCAGAATCAGCAGTTAAAGTCGCAGTTGAACGAAATGCACGATGCGTTTGTGTCTTTGGTGAGTTCTTTTTTTGCGAAAAAACTTATAAAATTGATGAGGTAGTCCGGCAGCCATTAAGTTAGCAACTGATGAAAAATGATCGAAAATGTATCATAAATGTATATAAATTCCGAAAGGGATGCGAAAAATATTTTTTCTAAAATTTGCCGATAATTAGCACTTCTCGCGACTCAAAAGTGGAGCGAAAATGGCTCTTTTCTGAACGGTGAATGGCAGCGGAGTGAAATGGATTTCATTTCGCTCCCCCGGAGCGAAATAGACTTCATTTTGCTCCGCTACAGTACTTCATTTCGCTACGCTACAGTCGAGGACGGAGCGAAACAAAACAAAATGGCGAACTTGGCCTGGCGAAAGAGTATCGAGGCAGCAGTGTACCGGTTCGAGAAAGAGCCATCTCCGCCCCGCTTTTTCGGCATGACAAGCGCCAATTATCGGAAAAGTTCAGAAAATAGTATATTATGTGGGTGATTCCGTTGTAACTATCATATAATGTTTGACAGTTTTCTTAATTATTAATATGTCCAAAAAATTTTGCTAACCATTTTTGTGTGGACATTATACAACATTGCAAAATTCAGTCCCAAAGTAGTTCTACTACAAGTTTTACCAAATCCGAATTACACAACGTACATCAAATCTTTCACTGTCACTCAGAAAATTTGCCCACCATTCATCGTTCGGAAAAGAGCCACTTCCGCCCCTCTTTTGAAGCACGGAAAGCGCCACTTCTCAGCAAATTTCACAAATAGATATTTTTGTATCAAGGACTTGAGGCGTGGCTTTCCGAGTCGCGACGATGTATGAAGCCTCTCGACCCTCGGCTGCGCCTCGGGACGAGATTTGGCTTCACACATCGTCTCAACTCGAAAAGCCACGCCTCAAGTCCGTGGTGCAAACAATATTTTTTGCAAAACACGCACTGAATAGAGGCTTTCAGCCCCTGAAACAGCGTATTGTGGGGGGACATTTGCGACACGGTGCACCGCGAACCTATAAATGTCAAAACAATATGGATCATATTGTCCCTGTTTTTAGCGGACTTGAGAAACAAAAGTAGGACTTGAGGAACGACCATAGGTACAATACCAAATCACCGGTCGTAAATGTACGTCCTCAATGTGCTATTTGAGGGGCTCGAAGCGTCTGTTCAGTGCGTGTTTTGCAAAAAAGTACTATATGCAACTCGGAGCGGATGCTATTTCACGACGCGGCAGTTTTGGCGGCCGAGTTAAAGTTCGAGATCGCCAAAACTGCCGCAGATTGAAATAGCATATTTCCGCTCCTCGTTACATAATGTACTATTTCTTTGTCCTGTAAAATCTGGAAAATGTGAGTCTTCAACTTTTGATCGGGCGTCTTTCAAATGATATGAAAAACCTAAATCATTGGATGATTTTTGGTTTCAAAAATTAAGAAAACTAATGATAAAAAACGATTTATGTAGAGCAACACAAAATTGGAATTAACGGAACAACTCCAAGCAGAACGAGGGATAGGAAAAAAAATGAACGTGATGTTGAACAACGTGGAAGAAGAATTAGAAGCAGTCAAAGCAAAATTGGCAGAGAAAGAAGAGGAACTTTCAGAGTACAAGAAAAAAGAGCTGCATACGGCTGTAATCACGGACCAAATGCAACATTATCAAGCCCAATCGCATCACTCGAATGTGATCCAACACGAGCTAACGCAAACTTTGGTAAAGAATTTGATTTTGTTTATTAGGGTCATTCCATTTCGGATCGATCAGGCCATTCGGGACTATATTACCGTTTCGCGTCAAAGTCAAAGAATTAATTCTACATAAAAATTAATACAATCAAAATTTAAGGTGTTTGGGCTGTCAATTATTCTCAAAGTACATTTAATTATGAACATTTCGCGAAAAGAATGACCAAAGTTCGTCAATTTTTGTTGAAGTTATAACGAATTGAAAAAAAATTCCCAATAGAGTGAAGTTACATCGATTTTGACAGCCAAAATAAAAATGTCGATTTCTCCAAAAAACCGAACTTTTGAGCAGAAAGAAAAAATACATGTATCTTAAATTTCAATATAGAATTAATTCTTCGACTTTGACGCGAAACGGTGACATAGTCCCGAATGGCCTGATTGATCCGAAATGGAATGACCCTTATTTATTTATTTATTGAAACTCCACGGGTTGAACCGTTACACATAAAAATTGAACAATAATAAGCCGCTTTAGGGTAGATTTAACCTTAAATAAAGAAAAACGTTGATGTGACATTGTATAATCGGCTTCGTTTATGCTTGGTCTTTTTTCCTATGCAAATGCATTGAAATTAGACCAGTCATAAATGAAACCGACTGTACAAGAGAGCGTAAAACTGCGATTTTGCATGAAAAAAAATTTTTTTTTTAATTGAGAACAACATAAGGAACACATATCGATTATAGTTAACACAACAGTATAAAATCATAAAATACATGATAAACAACGAAAAACGAACAATTGAAATCGTTTTTAGGGTCGAATCGAAGCATTGGAAAAAGAAAACGCGCGTCTCAAACAAACAATCAGCATACAATCAAAAACAATGATCTCTCTGGAAGATGTAGCACCAGAAAATAGAGACAACCAGATTTTGAACAAAGAAACTCAAGAAGAAGTTGATACATCGAAAACTGGAAGGGGAAGAAAAATGTCTACGGAAACGCAAACTTCGTTGCAAACTGAAGAGGACGAAATGTTCAGCATTCCGGAACCTCTGAAGAAATTGGAAGTGAAGTTCAAAAACACTATGGAACAAGTCGCGGAATTGACGGACGAGAAGCAAAGGTTGGAACATCTCGTTTTGCAACTTCAAGGAGAAACTGAAACGATTGGTAATTGAAACTTAAGAGAGTTTTTAATCATTTCAAAATTCAGAAAAGCTTCAATTTTCAGAGTTTTAATAAAAATTTTGATTGAGTTCAAAATTTTAAAGCATTCTCATGTTCTGGAATTATGTAAAGAATTTTTAGAGTTTCCAGCAAATTAAGAAATATTTCTAGTATTTAAGGATTGTGAAATTCTGAAGTTTCGGAATTTTTAATAATATTCGAATTTTATCAAGTATACATAAAAAATTATATGTCTTTTCAGGAGAGTATGTAACGTTGTATCAAAATCAACGAGCAGTTTTGCAGAGCAAAGCAAAAGAGAGAGACCATTTTTTCCGACAATTGCTCGATCAGCGAGATCAGCAACAAGAACAATTACACAAATTGAAAGTACTCGTTGCTGATTTGTTGCGGTCGAGAAAAATGTCCAATCCAGAAAATGCAGTTCTTCAAACGGAAGAAAATGAAGCAGGGCATGAAAAAGGTATTGTATTTAAGCAACATTTTTTGCGTATTCTATTTTATGAAGTTTTTCAACAGTTTGAGGACTATACTTTTTTGAAAATGAAGAAAATACGAGTTTCGACGAAAAAATCGCATGGTTCCAGCTCCCCGACACTCGTATATTACGCTGTGGATAGGAGCTTCCACTCGCGCGTCGATTTTGTTACAGTTTAGAATTTTATGAATTGTAGAGATAGTATTTTTCAAAAAAACAAAGCAACTTTAGGAACTTCATTATCTTCAGAGTGATTCGCTAATCTAATGTTAATACTCCAGATACACTTTGAACTGTTCTAGATCCACCCAGATCCACTTAAAAATAATCTAGATCTACTCAGATCCATTGTAAATTATTCCAGATCCACTCAGATCCGTTCAAAAATACTGTAGATTCATCCACATCAACTTAAAAATACTCTAGATCCACTCTAAATTATTCCATATCCATCCAGATCCACGTAAAAATAATACACATTAACTTATAATACTCTAGATCCACTCAAATTCATTAAAAAATGATTTATATCCACGCAGATCTATGGACAAATACTCTAGATCCACTCTAAATTGTTTCAGATCCTCAAAAATACTGTAGATCCACTTAAATCTTCATAAAAATACGCTAGATTACCGAGATCCACTTAAAAATACTCCACGTACACCCAGTCTCAGCGATTCGTCGTCCAGTGTCGTGGGGTTTCGAGTGGTACCACTGGTATCCCAAATGCGTCGCAGCGAAGTCGTCGGGTTCGCTCGGCGAGAATCGACCGACGTTTAGTATAGCGTTCGGAAATAAATGACAGACATGTAAATGAACGAAAATCAATAATGAAATGTCAATTGAAAATGTTGACATTTTTTTCGGTCTGTAGATTCGTGTCGACACATCGAGCGATGCATATAATTTATTGCAATATAAGTGGAAATTAGTGGCTATATACTGGAACCCGAAGGCAAAAAAACGTGCTAAATTGCGTAATTCGTCCAGGATTAAGTGACATTGTTCAGAAGAATTCATCTACATTATTCAGTAAAATCGGGGAGAGGCTATGAATTCATCCTCCTATGTCTATCTTAGATAAACAATTCAGAATGCTTTTTTACCTTCGGAATCAAGTATATTTTCATTAATTTCCACATCTTTTGTCTTTTTTTTTTTATAAATATCACCGAGATAACCTCGGTGATATTGCAGTGTATGCTCGCAATTGCTCGCAATGATCGGACCAATGATGCCCAATCAATTTTCGTCCGAAATAATATACTGAACGTCGGTCGAATCTAGCCGAGCGAACCCGACGACTTCGCTACGATGCATTTGTGATACCAGTGGTGCCACCCGAAACCCCACGACACTGGACTGACTGGACGACGAATCGCTGTGACTGAGTGTCTATCCACATCAACTTAAAAATATTCTAGATTGACCCATATACATTTAAGAATACTGTAAATCCACCAAGATATACATAAAAATACTCCAGATCCACCCATGTCACCTTGAAAATACTATAGTTCCGCCCAGATCAACTCCAAATTGTTCCAAACCTACTCAAAAATACTTTACATCCTCTCAGATCCATTCAAGAGTACCTTAGATCCACCAAAATCCACTTGAAAATACTCTAGATTCACCCAAATTCACTCTTAATTGTCCCAGATCCACTTTAAAATAATCAAAATCCATTTGAAAATACTTTAGATCCACCAACATCCATTGAAAAATAATCTAGATTCACCCAGATTCACTGAAAATTACTCTCGATCCACTCCAAATTATTCCAGATCCACTTGAAAATAAGTACTCTAGATCCAGCCAGGTCCATTAAAAAATGCTGTGGATTCACACAGATCCACATAAAAATATTCTAAATCCACTAAGATCTACTCGAAAATACTCTAGATCCACTTTGAATTATTGAAAATACTCTGTATATACCCAGATCCACTCTAAAATCGTCTAGATTCACTTCAAATTATTTCAGATGTATCCGGATCCACTTGAAAATACTCTAGATCCACCTAGGTCCATCCGAAAATACTGTATATCCACCTTTACCCACACGAAAATACTCTAGATTCACTCAGATTACCTTGAAAATACGCTAGTTCCACCCAGATTTACTCCAAACTGTTCCAAATCCACTTAAAAATACTCTACATCCTCTCAGATCCACTCAAGAATGCTTGAGATCCACTTTAAAATACTCTAGATTCTCTTATATTCACTCTTAATTATCCCAGATACACTTGAAAATACTCCAGATCCACCAAGATCCACTTAAAAATACTCTAGATCCACCACGATCCATTCAAAAATAATCTATATCCACCCAGATCCACGTACAAATACTCTAGATCCACTCCAAATTATTCCAGATCCACTTGAAAATACTGTAGATTCCCTCAGATCCACATGAGAATACTCTAGATCCAATGAGATCTACTTGAAAGTACTCTAGATCCGTCCAGATCCACTTGAAAATACTCTAGATCCACAAAGGACTATTCAAAAATACTGTAGATTCCCTCAGATCCACATAAAAATACTCTAGATCCACCCAGCTCCACTTAAAATTTTTCCAGATCCACTTGAAAATACTCTAGATCCATCCAGATCCACTTGAAAATACCTAGATCCACTCCAAATTATTCCAGATGTACCCAGATTCACTTGAAAATACTTTAGATTCACCCAGGTCCATCCAAAAATACTGTAGATTCACCCGGATCACATTGAAAATGCTCTAGAATCCATTATAAATCATTCCAGATGCACTAAAAAATACTCTAGATTAGCCTAGATTCACTTGGGAATACCCCACATAGTCTAGATCCATCCAGATTCTTTGGAACTTTGACAAATCGGACAAATGTCCGTTCGGTGATACATCGTAATGTTTCATCATTCACATAGTAAAATATGAATTTCCAACTTTTAAAATGAAAACCACTTTTTCCTTTAAAAAAAAAAACTTATTTTAACTATCAGCAAGTAAAACTTCTATAATTCAACATTTTTCTCGCAGATCATTCTCCTGAAAATCATTCTCTACCGAAAGAAAAACCTGTCGCAAACGACATTCAGGAAAACGACTCCACGACTTCTCAAATTCTCGATCTTCTTACGGAAATCAAAGATTGCAACGACGCCTGCAATTTTCCGTCCAATTTTCATCCTTGCCCTTGGTGCTCCGGAAAATTGATCACAGTTTAGCTATTTTTGTGTCGCAATTTTGCCATTCACCTACAATTTTTGCCTTGTAAATTACAGAATTTTCTCGCTATTTTTTGATATATACATACATATTGTAGTTTTTCAAAAAAGGAGAAATTTGTAAAAATGGATGGAAATGTACAATCGGATGGAATGAAAATCATTATCATAGTGAAAAATGAATATTTTTTAGAGCTTTGGAATCGAAAATTTTGGGATAATAATATTTATACCAATTAGATTTGTAGTATTTATGATAGAAAATTATTTCGGAGAATTTTCGAAAATGAATTTTTTTCAATCCAAATACGAATTTTGGGTAAAATATAATACAATTAAAAAAATTATTTTAAGATTTTTTTTATTTCTTATATACTGTCGAAATATTTTGATTCAAATGCATTAATTTACGGAAAAAGCAATTACCACGAAAATTAACCTCGTGCAAAATGAACGAACTTATTATTCGAAAAATTGAAAAAAATACTATACGTTAAAATAATTATGTACACTCCAATTATTTAAAGTTTCTAATGTTATGTTTATTTTAATTGTATCACAAAAAATGTTTAAGATGTACAAAAACCTGGTGTATAATAAAAGACTGTTGATTACAAAAAAGTAATTCGCGATTGTTTTTTCTATTTTATTCACATATCTTTCGTATCAACAGAAATTGCCAAAAATTGAATTCATGATTACGTTTTCCACTTTCAAATTCACACTTGTCCTCATAAATAATTACACATCTTTCATTTTCCGCGATTCTTTCGACAATTTTCAACTTTTGCGTAGTCACTCGACATTACATAAACCAACGTATTTTCAGCACAACTCGAACCTGCGGTTAAAAACAATCCTCTCATTTCCAAAAAAATTAATCGTTTTCTGAAACAAGCTTTCTTTTTTCGCTTGGCTAGCCAAAGGTCTTCCTCATTTTTCATCTTTTTTTCGCTGACGACGTGCCGGGAATATCGGTAATTGTAATGAGCACTCGCGATGTTCTTTTCAAACATCATTTGCGCCGTGACTAATAAGACGACGCGTCAGTTACAAGCGATAATATTTTTTTGTTCGAAAAGTATAGAAAATTGTTACATTATTCCCGATCTTACCATATATCCAAGAAAATTGACGAGTTATCGATGTATCATCGCATGCAGAGGTGAGAAAAATCGGAAATTCTTCAGATTGGTGCAAAGATAACGAAATACGATTTGACAGTGATTATATGTGAAGTATTTTCTTGAAATTTGCAAGGGCGTCTACCCTAGTAGTATGTTTACGTAATTTTTACGTCAATTCAGTGTAAAATTTACGTGCACAGTTCACATACGTGTCAGTTTAGGTCAACTTGTTGTAAACTTCATGCAAACATTTTACGCACATTCCAGATTTTGAAAAAGTTTATGTGAACTTCATGTAAACTACTTAGGTAACACTGTTTACACCATGTTTGCAAAGTGTTGACGTAAATATGTCTACTATGGTACTTTCTTCAAAATTAGTAAAAACTCGGAATTAAAAATGCGTGGATATACTCCGCATCAAAACGTATCTTTTTGTCGAAAAGAAAAGAGTTTAAATTTTTTATAACGACCGAATTTTTCGTCCTCACGTAGTTCAGTTTTACGATATCGATGCATCTACCTTGTTCCAAAAACGTCGCAGCCAACAGTCGAATTATACTATAATTATTTGTCACAGCGATCGATGATGAAAAAAAAATTAAGTTTCAATATTGAAAACATAATTTTTTTCATTTTGACCAACTTGTTTGTCCTCTCGTAGCTCGGTTTTACAATATCGATGCATCTATCTTGTTCCAAACGTCGTGGCCAGGAATCGAACTCAATTTTAAGAACGAAAGGTTCCGAAGACATTTTTTTCTGAAACGTTTCTGACAACTTCAAATGTCCGGTTTAAAGGTTTGTGCAACGTTTCTGAAATGTTTACAACGATTGTTAATCGTTTTAGAAACTTTGTACTCCGTACCTTTCGAACTTATGCAATACAGCGTTTCTGATACGATTGACATTGGTTTTGAAAACGTTCTGACGAAAACGTTTCAGAAACGTTTCACCAACTTCGAAACCAGACATTCGGCAGTTTCAGAAATGTTTCGAAAATGTTTTTCGTTGCTAATTGGGAATACTAATATATAATTATTTGTCACAGCAATTGATGATCACGAAGAAAAGAGTTTCATGATATAAAATACGAAAATTTCTGACTATTTCTATTTCGACCGACTTGATTGTCCTCTCGTAGCTTAATTTTACGATATCGATGCACCTACCTTGTTCCAAACGTCGCGGCTATGAATCAACTACTATAATTAATTTCCACAGCGATCGATGATCATGAAGAAAAGAGTTGCATCGTCGAAAATATAATTATTTTTCATTTTTACCAACTTTTTTCACTTGTTTGTTCTCTCGTAGCTTGATTTAACAATATCGATGCGTCTATCTTGTTCCGAAACAAAATTTTTGGGGAATGCTCCTTGTTTTGATTAAGTGGATTCATAGTGCTCGTCCATATCAGTATATAATTCACGTTTTCATTAGATTGGTGATTATAAATCACATGATAATTTACTTTCGTATCATCCATACTTGGTTGACATCGAAAATAGTCAACCGATATGTTTGAATTGTCTCCATTTTTAATTACGGAGCCGAACGTGCAGGTATAATTGCCTGCCGAAGAAACTTGCGGGGGAAGCAGATCATGCTAGTTGATAAAACCTGTGATTCGTGAATGGTGCGTGTGAAGGCTGAGCCGCTGATAAGCCGCTCTACTGTGCACACTTCGTGAAATCGCTGGGATAAACACGTATCGTGCGTCAGTGTTTTTTTTCGCGCTCGTCGCTGGTTTTTGGTGAGTTCTTAACAATCAGAAAATTGACTACTGATTCTTCGATGATTTCAAGTAGAAAAGAGGAAAAATTTAAATTTCACAAAGCTGAATAATAATTATTTTCTAACTCGTAACTATGTAAATTTTTGGAAGAGATTCAGTTTAGGTTTCATTTCGGAATATTTTTTGGAAAATTGCGAGTATATAGATGTTTTTCAGTCAACCGTAATGGTTTTTGATGGAATTAATTTGGAAAATACGATCTTTCGAATGAAAAAGACTCGCGCGTAATATACATAATTGACCGATAAATTTTGTTTTGCAGCTCCATATATGATGAGCTTCTTGATATTTTTAACGACTCCGTAATATTTTGTTGTTTTTCACGACGAATTTTTTCGACTCGAAGTTTTTTCATGCATTCATTTACTCGAGATTGTCTAGGTTTTTCTTAGATCCAATTTTAGTGTTGTGAATTGGTCACAATTAATTCACGAATTTTTTGGTTTACTCTGGTTATGGGTTATTTTATGTTCTTTTTTCATGAAAACATAGAAAATTCATTCGATTATGATTATTTATTGAAAGCCGTTGGAATTAAATTTTGTGATAGTTTTTTATTGAACAGTTATTAATTTGTTATCATTTCCTGGAAATTGATCGTTATATTTGTTGATCACGCCTTTAATGACGAGCAACACATATTTTCCGAAGATTCTCGATCTTTTTGTTCTTGTAAATATTTAAGCCCAGTAAACTCCATAATCTCCATCAGTATTTTAACGGTGTTGACAAAATATTCTCGTGAAATCTCGGATTTCGGTAAAGGAATTACGTTTTTTCACAAAACGATCCGAAAGAATTTTAACTATAATGTGATACTATCAAAATTGACTTTTTCATTACTCTCACCTTAAAATTGGTTTCCTGTTATTCGTCATGAAAAATCTCATCACGATCGCCAATTTCGATGTAGTCTATTTTTTTCCCTGGCACGGAGACTATAACTGGCGTTATTAAAGAATTTGACGTACAATTTTGAAGAAAACACGTTTATAACGCGTTTTGGGATGTTCCAAACGCGTTTTGAACGTATTGAAACGTGTTTCAAACGGGTTCAAACGTGTTTAAAACGTGTTAGAACGCGTTTTGAACGTGTTTAAGCTGCGTTTTTCTTTTTCCCGAAACTGGCGACTCACTGGTGAGTTGTAATGTACCCATATTTTGCAAAGCTTTATGATATTGTTATTTATAGTTAGTATAACATTTCGCCCTGAAATGACGAAATGAGTACAAAGATCCATAATTAAGAAACGCATTTTGTTCTTTGAAATAGGAACTAACACAACATACTTTTCTCAAAATTGAGCAATAAATTGTAAAATCGATTTCTTCATTCCAAAAATTAAGAATAAACTCGAGAAATACATCCTCATTTCAACACGAAGTGACGAAAACAATAACATGTTGTTCTCGTTAAATTGTTTTCGCCACCTAGTTAGAGCTTCATGTTTTCGACAATACGTGGAAAAAGTATGTTTCAGTGACGAAAACAATAACGTGTTGTTATCGTCAAATTGTTTTCGCCACCTAGTTTTATTTTTTATGCGTGCCGTGTGCACGTCAACATCAACATGTCTGGCGGGCTACGATAGTATGTAAGACAAGAACCAGTATGGGACAGGGCAATTACTGAGCAGTACCGAGCAATATCAAGTTGTAAACGAGTGTAAACCGAACAGTAGTGAAATAGTTGTGCAATAAACCTCCGTTGAAGCAAACACGCGTATCGTGAATTAAAACCCGCCACAGTCCACATTACAGAGTCAAAGGTTAGGTTCAAGTGAACATAACCTAAAAATTAGATTATAAAATCCAAATTCTCGCACAAAATTAATCACGCATTTATCTTACATTCTTACAGCTCCAAATTTCTCAAAATCTGCGAAGTCCTCACGAAAAAATCATAAAAATGCAGTATCAGTATTCAGAATGAAAGAAGATACGAAAAAAATACGTTCACAACCAGCGGCGCAATAATGATAGTGCCGAGCATTCGTTTACCTGATGAAAATGCAAAAAGCGCGACACCGAAAGCGTCGCGAAAAAACAGCCTCGTAGTCACGCTGCATGCCAATTTGATAGGTTTCGGTGGCAACACGGGTAACTCGGACGTTGTAGGCTCAGCACGCAGAAGGCTCAGCAACGTGAGCGACGCGGTTTCAAGGAAACTTTCGCGATGGAGAGTCAACCCGATTTCGGTGGAACTTACGATGTCGCAAGTACGATTCATTTTTTATGTGTTATGTAACCTTGAAGGAAACTTAATTTGGAATTCGAACTTGAAGTTGAAACTACATAATCCGATTTCTTAACTTCATAGAGCTAGGAATCGGATACTATAATTATTTGTCATGGCGATCGGTGATCACGAAGAAAAGAGTTTCATCATCGAAAATACATATAATCATTTTCCATTTTGACCGACTTGTTTCACCTCCTTATCCTCTTGTTAGCTTGGTTTCACGATATCAATGCACCTATCTTGTTCCAAACGTTGCGGTTAGGAGTCAAATATTATAATTATTTGTCATAGCGATCGGTGATCACGAAGAAAAGAGTTTCAACATCCAAAATATAATCATTTTCGATCATTTTCATTATGAAAATTAATATATAATATAATATATAAATTATAATATGAATTACCGATTTTATTCAACCGCGCCGCGCTATTTCTCCGATTTCGAACATTCCAGACTTTTTTCGTTCATCCTCGCATTCCTCTAAGCATCCAGAACATTCTTTTTCCGAAGTTTCCATCACGGACAATATAAATAGAGACTGAGCCCTCGAGGGCCAGTTCAGTTCGAAACCGTCATCCGACAAACGCTCTCGCTTACCTTTTTCACGCGCTCGAAACGATATTGTATCTAAGTTCGGAAGTTGTAAATAAATATTTGGCTTTAGAACTTGCGTTCGATTTTTAAGGTCAACCTTTCCACAGTGAAAAAAAATTTTTCACTTGCGCAAACGGTTTCCGAGATATTCCGGGTCAAAACATTTTCATCCCTTATTTTTTTATCAGCAACGACTATTTGTTTATTAGTAAAAAAATGTGTATCGATAGAGGTATCATATTGTGGAGATTTTTACGCTCTGCGAAAAAGTATTCATGACTTTTTCTGCTAATTGCGAGAATAAGCAAGAAAAACGCGAAAAACTAACTCACCCTTTAAAATAAATATGGCCGAAAAACCTTAAGGGGTTGGAGGTCGAAAATTCAGGAAATTTCATATTGTATGGTCCTTCAACAACCCCCGAAATTGTAGATTGTTCCGGAAAATTCTCAATTCCGGGACTATCTCTAACGCATCGTTGATATTTTCGCGTCGATTCCGACGATTCCAGATCGGAAAATATAAACAATAGAGAAAATGTTTCATAACAAAACTTATGTTAAAGAAGATGCTCTACAACTTTTGTTGAACAAATTTTTCACTAACGCAAACGGTTACCGAGATATTCCGGGGGGTCAAAATATTTTCATCCCTTATTTTTTTGTTATAAACAATGACCATTTGTTTATTTGTAAGAAAAGGAATACCGACATAGGTATCATATTGTAGAGATTTTTACGCTCTACGAAAAAGTATTCATGACTTTTTCTGCTAATTTCGAAAATAAGCAAGAAAAACGCGAAAAACTAACTCACCCCCTTGAAATAAAGATGGCGGAAAAACCGCAAGGGGTTGGAGGTCGAAAACTTGGAAATTTCATCTTTCATGGTCTTCTAACAACCTCTAAAATTTCAGCTCGTTCCGGAAAATTCCGATCTTTAACATTGATTTCAGCCTAATTTTACTGTACTTTTTCTCGAAAAGCGAAAAGGTGCTGTCAGGTAGGTTTCTTTGTTCCACGCCACATATGTTCGATGATCACGAAGAAGAGTTTCAAAATCAAAAATATAATCCTTTGTAATCATTTTCCATGCATTATGTTTCCTCTAAAGTACCTTAGTTTCAAATTCAAACTCGAACTCGAAACTTCAAAACTGAATATCACAATTCCAAAATGTCAGCTTCAAAAAAACTGCAATTGACAACTTTCGAAACCAATTTGTACATTTTTCGCTTTTTTATAAAATAACAGGGATTGCTATTATGCACTCAATACGTTCGACAACGGTTAAAACGTTCGGGACTTTTCCAACGCAAATTGGGCTTGAAACGAATAAGGAGTACGAAAATTTTACCTGGTAATACAACAATACACGAAGTGCATTCAGTAATGACTACAATTGGCGAAGAGTTGGAAAAAATGCACCCCGAGCTGTACACTCGCATTGCTCGTCAAGTTGGGTACGATCCCGACTGTATTAAACATTATCATTTGTGAAAATTTCGGGATATTAATTAATTTCGAGCACATGACATAATTAGAGAATCGAGTTCAAACTCCTGAATAACTTTTCAAGATATGGCACATTTTCTTCGGAACAAATCGTGATCGAAAGTTTGACGAACGTCTCGAGAGAAATCATTCAAAACGGAGAAATGACGTGGACGAGAATCGTTTCGATTTATTCAGTCGCTGGAGGAATCGCCGTCGATTGCATGAGACAAGGAAATTCAGAATTGCTTCCAGCGATTCAAAAAGCGATGTCGACCGTTTTGGGGGAAGATATTGGGACTTGGATCCAAATGAACGGAGGATGGGTACAGTCAAAAAATTCTGAATACGAGTATCGATTATTCATTGAATTTCAAAGTACAACACATACAAAGTTTCTTTTTGCAGAGTGCGCTCGTCACGAAGTACAAAAAGTCTCCTGAACCAAAGAACGAAGCTCTCGCCAAATTCATTGTGATATTCTTTTTACTTACCCTGATTATTCTGGTGTTTCAACGATTATTTACAATTTTGTGACTAGTTTAGGTATAAAACGTTCGAAAAAAATTCATGAGTCATAAAAAAACGAACGTGGTCTTTTACTGTGCACTTTCCAACTCCTCTGGCTCCACATTTTCCGTTCTCTTTTTCAGCAACATTTTTCCTGCTGTATCTTTCGAAGTATTCTGATGTTTGACGAGATTTTCATGGAGAGAAATGTAACTTTGATTGGTCTCTTCTTTCCCGAGGATTTTTAGATACTTTTTACGAGATTCGAGCACTTCCTCAAGTTGCTTTTTTTGTTTTATCGCGAGTTTTAAAGCTCTGTGGTGATTAGAGTGATGGTTTTTGAAAACGAGGTGACGAAAGTAGGAGAAAGGTGTACTAATTACCTATTCCATTGGTAAGCTTTGAGGTTCATATAAATAGCTTCTTTTACGAGACCATTCTGCAGATAAATTCCTTCGGCAGAAAGCAAGTCTCCAGCAAGGAGTGACATTTCAGCAAGTTTTTCAATGTTGCTTGGTAATTGCTTTAGGGTAAATTAATATCGGAAAAAATGGTTCATTAAACACCCCCGAGGAATATGTAATTCCTGGGCCCTGCTGGGAGTGGGGAAAATGATGAATTACCTGATTGTTGACGTACAGCGTGGGAGAAATATACCAACCTGTGGGAGAAGTGAGTACGTCTCCCACGGGTTGATTTACTTTTCTTACAGGTTGGTGAAGGAAACGTTTACGCAAATGTCGAGGATATTGCGACACTAATGTTGTCCTCAACTTGTTTACTCTTCATTTTTATATTGTTTTTTAACAACAATATAGCCATTTGTGAAAAAACAGTCATACACCGGAAGTCACTTTAGCGCACGCGGTCGTGGCAGCTTCCGCTTTCCTAGCGCACGAAACGCACATCCTTCATAGGCGCACAAATAAAGTGGTTGATCTACTTTATAATGAAGAATAATTGCATAAAAACATTCATATCTACAAAATCTTAATCCAAAAAAATAATTTCTTACTCAAAAGTATCACTTTTGTGAAAAAATAAGGATTTTCATTATTTTTAATCGCTTTGCGCTTGCAGGTGGTGCACTATAAAAATCGCATTTGCTTGGTGTGTGAGCAGAATTTCGTGCGCATTGAAAGCGTGTGCGCTGAAAGGTCGTGCGCTGAAGTGATTTCGGGTGTATTTCGAACGTGAACGCCATTTTGTTTCCAGCAATTATGGAAACAAGATGGCGGACGAGCGACTCGACAAATATCGACACGTCAAACTCTCCAACCCTAACCTCAAAATTATAAAACTGTGTATTGCTGCAATGTTTTTGTTGTTGTTTACAAAAGTGTCGAATACAGTCATAATCAGTCCTGAAGAAAATCAAAGCGACGAAGGCGATGATTAGTTTATCATTCCCTGAAGTACGTAGCAAAGCTCTAAGGGCGACTGTTGCGTCAATCAATCAAGTAATCCACTATTCGGTCCCCTCTCAGCGGGACCCGAAATCACATATTCCTCGCGGTTGTTGAATATGGATATTTTTGTATCAAGGACTTAAGGTATGGCTTTTCGGGCCGCGAGGATGTATGAAGCCAAATCTCGACCCTCGGCTGCGCCTCAGGACGAGATTTGGCTTCATACATCGTCTCGGCCCAAAAAGCACGCTTCGGATCCGAGGTGCAAACATCGTTTTTTGCAAAACACGCACTGAAAGAGCGCATTGAGGATGTCCATTTACGACACACGGTGCACCACGAACTCATAAATGTCAAAACATCGCGAGTCGACAACGCGCACGCGGATTGGGTAAAAGAATCCATATTGTCCTGGTTTTCAGCAGACTTGAGGAACAAATGTAGAACTTGAGGAATGATCACAGGTACAATACCAAATTCCCGGTCGTAAATGGACGTCCTCAATGCGCTATTTCAGGGGCTCGAAGCATCTATTTAGTGCGTGTTTTGCAGAAAAGTATCATGTGCAAGTATTAGTCGTCGGAAAATATTCCGCTCGCGTGTTACTGCACTCGTTACGCTCGTGCAGCAATTTCCCGCTCATGGAATCTTCTCCTACCACTAGCAGCACAATATACTATTATTGTGCAATCTGTATCAACTTCGATGAACAAAATTTCAAGTACCTTTATGTGTTGAATATACTTGACTTTATCGTATCTCTGAACGAACGCATAAGCTTCTTCTGCTATCGTCAATTCTTTGCTATTTATTGCTAAAACCGCCATGCATGTCCATAAAATTTCATCCTGAAACATCAAGAACCAGTGTTTAGAACGAAAGACGTCTTTCAGACTTTATGAGTGCTCAGAAAAAAAGGAATACCACGGTTTTATATTCAGTCACACGCGATACAATTAAGAATATTCCGGGTTGCTCCTCAGAAAAGGTAGGAATTCAGATCGTATTTGATTTTCAATAAATTTTGCAAGCATTATTTTGGTAAAAAATGACCTCAGCGACAAACTATGTACTCAAACGCATCCACCAGATGCGAAAAAATGAGAATTCGTCATATATTATGAGCGTCAGATCATAATGAATTTTAATCTTTCTACATTCAGCGGATGCGTCTAAGTACCTAGATTATCGCTGAGGTCATATTTTACTGAAATAATAAATTTCAAAATTTATCAAAAATAGAATACGACGTAAATCCCTACTTTCCGACAGAGCGATCCGGAATATTCTTAAGGTTCATCACAGAATTCACTCTCGAGCTTGACTCGCTCGATACTGCTTACCTAAAACCTAGAAACTTTTCTTATGTAATACCCATTTGAAATTAGTATGCGTGATTACGAATAAAATATCAGAGACGCTGAAGTATGACAAGCCAACATTTCGATAACGTCCATTACTACGCCTGATCCGAGCGATCCGCAAGGGTGAGTCTATTATTCGACGTATTTTTTCCCTGCTGTACTCACCTGTGCTTTTCGACACAACGAAACAGCTTCATTCCACTCTTTCTGCAGTACGTGTCGCTGCAAATTAGTATATATGGTGTAAAATGATTTCACTACCAAAGCACCATCTCCTCGTCGTACTGTAACCATTCCATTATGAACGTCAAGAATCGTAGGCTGTTTTCCATATTCACTGCAAAATAAATTCTCCATTCATATGAAAGTCACGTTTTTTGAGCCTTCGTCTCTTTCGTACTTATTGTCTCTGTCGATTCGTGTCTTGCGAACTGCCTGTCGATCGTTGGAATGAACACAGTTCGGGCACAGCCACACTGACAAAGTTGCATCCAACATGGCGGCCAAAACGTTGGCGTCTGTCGCCCAAGTGATACTTTGCGCCATTGCAGCTTGAATAGTTGATAACAAGTTATAAACACGACGTCTGATGGGAGCGGAATATTTATTCAATAAATAATTCGTTCCCATCAGGTTATCGGCCCAGATTTCTTGTTATTACGGCAAAATTTGCTGACGTGTCCAAATTTGTTGCAATTAAAACAGCGAGGTTTGTAGGGTTGAGTTTGATTATTTTCAAAATTTTGCTTCTCACCATAACTTTTGCACTTTTGTTGTGTAAATAAAGCAGAATCGCTCTCAGCGCCTTTTGACGTCGTTTTTGACGAGATATCTTGCAATAATTTTGTTTTAATCGAATCCGCGGTCATTGCAACTCCCGAGCTCTCAATACTCATAATAATAGGACGATATTGAAAATTCTTTCCACAATCTTAATGGCCTTACCGACTCTGCACACATGACCAAATCCGTTTGAATGCATAGATACCAGGAACAAATCCCTATTAGAATCGATAAGCGCCAATTGTCGATCCGTGATACTTCCCATTTGATTCAAAGCTAATCGAGTCACTTCGTGGTCATGCAAATATGGCTGACTTTCAGTGATTGGGTTGTTCGAAGAAACCGCCGACACGTGTAATTCTTCGAAAAAAGATCGACAGTTTTCAGGTGATTCTTCGGATTTTCTTAGGGTGTTGACAGTTAGACAGACAATACATATAATTTCGAGTTGCTGTCACTTTTTGAGGATTTTCGGTTTAAGGGGACTTTGTGTTTTTCCCAAGTCCACAGAAATCCAAAAAGTCCCCAGAAATAGACAGCGATCCGAAGTTACCCGTGAAAAAAAGAAACGCGTTCTTATTCTTATACAACGTGTTTGGAACATGATTCGAATAGATTAAAACACGTTTCCGTAACGCATTAAAAACGTGTTTTCAGAACACGTTTGGAACGCGTTTATGAAACGCGTTCGGAATGCGTCCTCAAGGCACACGAAAAAATAATTCGGCGAACGTATAAGGAAGACAACATATTAAATTTTGCTGAAACGTGCGGGTGAAGAACGCATTCCAAACGCGTTTTTGCTGACTTTTTTGAGAATGCGTTCCGAACGCATTCTACTGACCTCCCAGAAAAAAACTTCTCAACGCATTCAAAACGCGTTCAAAAACGTATTCCAAACACATTCCAAACGCGTTCTAAAAACGCGTTCCGACTGCGTTCAAAGGAATCCGTCCGAAACGCGTTCGGAATGTCTTCAAAACACCTTTCTTTTTTCCACGGGTATTTTCACTCTCTGTCTAACTATTGTCTGTCTAGCTATAATCACCCTCTTCGAATGTATTCTTACGTTTTTTGTTGTTTTGATTCCTGACTACAAGAGTGTCAGGGGACAAAGAAATGCAAGGTGGGTAAAATGGTTCTTGGGACATCCCTTTCCATTTCGGGATTCCCAGTAAACGTCCTTGGTAGTTGTACAGAGTCAAGATGTTCCATTCAACCAGCAAAAAATGACTGTAAGATCAGGAAGATTACAAAACTGATTCGGAAAGTGAGTTTAAAATAAGTGTGACGTTTTTATTTATTGGAAAATCACAGGATTTGTTATTTCTATGATCATGCTATTAAAAATGAATTGTTACTCTAAAACTGATACTATTATGAATGTAGCTGAAAATGACTACTTCTGTAGAAAACGCGCATGGACTTTGAATTTCAGCAACTATATAGTACTACTGCAAGGCCATAAACTTGGTTTTTACTTTTTAGTGAGTATCACCGCTGATACGGAACCGTTTTTCAGATCAAAAATAGCCGGAGTATTCCAGTTAGTAACAGAGTACACGTGACATTGCACGGGAGTCACAACCACCAAATGTTCATATCCAAATTCTAATTGCACCACTCGATCGGATATTTCGAGTAGTTCTCGGTGTTCACTTCCAGTTTCCGTAACTTCGATTGCTTTTCGGCGGACGAGCACTGCTTCGAAATTGTTCCACTCTAACCTCCTGGGATATTTGAATTGAAGGTTATTTTCACGATTCGAGGTTGGTTTACTCCGCGATTTTGTATGTAAGTTTCGTTGGTACGGTCACTCGGAGCCAATTTAACAGTTGATCAAGTTTTCGGTTCTCTTTGGAACCCTCTTCAGGATTTTTTTGCACACGTTTTGTGACGGTTAAGAACGAAACTATATATTGTATGTTTACCATCCCAAGGTCTTGTGCTGATTCAGTCAGCACGATGCCTTCAAATCCTAACCGAAATCCTGAAGAGGGTTCCAAAGAGAACCGAAAGATTGATCAACAACAGTAGCAACTGTTAAATTTGCTCCGAGTGAACGTACTAATGAAACTTTTATTTCGACGATTGTTGTCATTTTGTATTTTTTGAGTTTAGGAGTTTCTTAAATGTATCATCCAAAGTTTATGAAGTTGCTGTGAATTCCACGCAAAACTTGGTTGCCCTAACGGTCGTCCAATCGAGTAGTTGATTTCGCTTATTTATTACAAAAAAATTACGGAATCATGCATTAATTTTCACGCAAAGTCTTTCAAATGTTGTTTCGAATGAAATTTTTTCAGCTATATTCACAAAAAAATAAAGTATACTGACAATAATAAAAAATACTTTACAAAATATATTATGTCAGTAAGATACATATATAATTTATTATATTATTTATTATAGTAATAATATATATTATATTCCCTGCAAAATAATATATTTACTGAAGGAAAGTTGATTAACACAATTAAAGCTGATATTTCGGCAACAAAATTACAACTCGATCAAAACTCGATCTAAACTCGATCACCGCGATCGAGTTTTACTCGAGTCACGACCGTCAGGGGGCAGATCGAAAGACATCCTTTGTAGATAAAATTTCGAGTAATTCGAGTTAATTTATGAATGTACCTATCGATTGTGTGAGCAGATAGGACAGCACCGCTTCCACTCGCGATCGCGACTTGAGTACCATCACTGGACCAGTCAATGCAATAAATACTTCCAGTACTCATTTTCTCCATAGAGTAAGACCACTGGAATACGTGATGATATAGATAATAATGATTATAATGACTTGAAAAGTATGATACGAACTCCTGTTTTGTCGCAAAGTCTCAAAGTGTTGTAAGTCCCAACCGCGAAATAATTCCCCGAATAAGTCCAATTGACTGCAGTTATAGGATGATCACAAAGCATGCTGTTGTAAAGCTGAGTACCGTTTTGGTCCCAAATCTGACAAAAATAGTAGACGTGTGAAATAGGAGTAATTTATTTCTCAACGAGTGCAGAACAAGTTTTTTTACGAATTTGAAGTTTGCAAGACGAGCTAAAGGCGAGTTTTGCAGTCGCACATTCGTTAAAAAAGTTCTTCCGCACAAGTTGAGGACTATATTTTCCCCAAAAACATGTAGAGAATCGCATTGTCTCTGACATATTTCAACGGTTTAACCGGCTACTGTAGTCGTGGAGTTTTTTACAGGCTGTATGGTGGGTAAGGATTATTATGAACAGGCAGACACATTGCCAGGAGCTCCAAAAGGTGATGTCGGAAATAAATAAAGCCGCAGGGTACAGTAATCGACGAATCTAAGAATTGTGCATGAACGACATCAGGAAATGAAGGAGTAAGTGAATATCGAGTTAGCTACTTTTGCCGAAAATTTTTCCGTTAGGCGCAAGTATCGGTCAGACGGAGAGAACTTCTACAATGAAGCCTGAGGTCGAGCTGAATAAACAGGTAGAACGATGCTGCTCTCCGCCGAGATAATCTTCCCGGATTTTTATCCCTTATTCCCATAATTTTGAAAACATCATTTTCAGACATTTTAAATTCGAATGTAAATTCATCTAGACGCAGTATTGGGGACTGTTGTTTTCACAGATTGTATGGAGAGTGTAGTATCGAAGGCGTTCAGTGACGCAGCATTTTTCCGGAGACGAAAACTGTGATGATCAATTGCCTTTCTACCTGCTTGACATTTCTGTTGGACCCGAAGAGATTCTTTTGGAAACATGTCTGTTAGATACCGAGCCCACTGTAGTTATCGCTGAAGTCGGAGATGCGACATGGCGCGAACATAGTTTTTCATCACGACCAACCGAAAAAATGTTTCAAAGTACCAATTTTGAGGTTAGAGTGATGAAAAGGATTTTTTAGCCATTATCAATGACATTTCTGTTGGACTCGAAGGGATTCTGTTGGAGACGTGTCTGTTAGATACCGAGCCCACTGTAGTTATCGCCAAAGTTGGAGATGCGACATGGCGCGAACATGTTTTTTCATCACGACCAACCTAAAAAACATTTTGGAGTGCCAATTTTGAGGTTAGAGTGATGAAAAGGATTTTTTAGTCATCATCGATGACATTTCTGTTGGACCCGAAGAGATTCTGTTGGATACATGTCTGTTAGATACCGAGCCCACTGTAGTTATCGCCAAAGTCGGAGATGCGACTAACTGAGAAAACATTTTGGAGTACCAATTTCGAGGTTAGAGGGATGAAAAAGATTTTCTAATTATCAACGATCGTCTCGTATTTTACGATATTAGTGAGCATTTTCCGGAAGAGTAACAATGAGAAAAAAAATAAATACAAAATATGATTCTCACTTTGTACTTGCAATCTTCGCCGCCAGAAACAATGTGCCCATGACACTGGCTCCAAGCTGTCGCCAAAATTAAGCCGTCATGAGCGTGCCACTACAAATATCAACGATATTAAGTAGAGATATCATATACTTGTATTCTCAAGAAACACAAACATGTTTGAAATCCGTCTTGTATTGTTTGTTTTTGAATAATTTTTCGATCTTTTGTTTCACTGTTGAATGTTTTATAATTGTGATAAATATAAAATGTTTTTGATTGGAAACTTACTGCATATTTGACCTATTTATACAGTAAAACTTCGATTCACTGACCTTCCTGGGTTTGGAGTTCGAAGTAAGCGACTGTATAAGTAAAAACGGCCCTTGAGAATACATAATCGAAGCGGAATCGGGACTCCAACACGAAGTCAATATTTGTTGACTACCGCGAACCACCGTCGAACGCAACATTCCACTTCTCGACCAAATTTTCATCAATCCATCTTCTCCAGCTGTGAATCATAATTTTTCGTTCACTTTTAGTCTATTCTAGTTTTTAATACCACAGATAGCAAAGAAAGGTTAGAAAAACGTTTTTTTCCAACACCTTTTTAAAATGTTTGGAAACATTCCCTAAATATTCCTGAAACTTTAAAATGTTTAGTTTCATAGCTCGTGCGACGTTTCCGAACCGTTTTTGAAACGAGCGTTAATCATGTTTGTAAAGTTAAAATATATTCTAAGCCTTTCGAACTTATGGAATACTATGTGGCTGAAACAACGAACGATCGTTTTAAAACACGTCACATCAGAAACGTTTCAGTAACTTGTAAACCGGAAATTGAAAGGTTTCAGAAACGTTTTTCGTTGCAAACTGCGTGCGTAAGTATACATCACATAGAAATAGTTGACTCAAAATTTCAATAGTACGAAATCAACATCAATGTCACGCCACAACTATAAAGGCTTTAAAATTACCAGTAGATAAAGCTGTACCGTCATAACTCCATCTCCCGACAGCACATGCTCCTTTATGAGCATTCACACTTTTCTCAATTCGGCCGTTTTTGTTCACGAGATGAAATTTCCCTTTTGAAGAAATCACATACGATTATTACCATTTTGCGTGCAGATTCAGAAGTGAACAACGTGTGTAACCATATGGAAAACAGCGAAAAATACGGTATTGCGTCAACCTTATTGGGCAAGTATTAAACATATATTACTAATTTGTATGGAACGAACACAAGTGGTCAGTTACAGCAAAACATCTGGTCAATTTGATTGGGTCGACTCAATCGATCGTACATTCGAACCCACCCTCCCCCTCTAGGTTAGATGAGTTCTCGGTACGAAAAACAAAATTACGAAAGCAAGAAACTCAATTTTTCGATACTAACGTATCGATAGCATGACTAACTTCTATGGTTCGAACATAAGTGGTCAATTGCAGCACAATACCTGGTCAATTTGATTGTGTCGACTCAATTGATCGAATATTCGACCCCTCTCAAAATTGAAGGAATTCTCTGTACGAAAAACAGAATTACGAGAGCAAGAAACTCTGCACTTATTTCAACAAGTTCGCAAATGTATGTCCACCTCACGCAAAATGACAAAAAATTATCGAGATCGACCGCAATTTTTGGATAATACCGTGTCAATATCATGAAAAATGATCGAGAATAGCAGTTGTTTACTTTATGAAAAGTGACGATATGCGATCAGAAAAATTGGGGAACTTCATGTAAAATTACCCAATGTGATTGAGACCGGTTCATTTTTTGTTCAACAGAGATGTATGTAAAGATTTATTCCTCAAAGTGTTATTTACCATCAGCAGTTGTAATCAGCAAAACATCCAACGATTGTTTCATCGCAGGATTCGGCGCGGCGAAAGATCGAGGATGCCATTGCATGTAGGTTGGGAAAAAATCGGAAGGAAAAGTTGTCACAACTGATGGATTCACAATTCCACCTTCTAATCGCCATGAGATAAACAGATGGTCCTCTCTGATGAAAAATAATCAAGTTTTATTAGTTTTATTAATTGATAGAGAAAGTTTAAGTGATGCAAAAATGATTCATAAAATTATTAAATAGGTACCATACTTTTCTTAAGAATTTTTAAGGGAAATTAACGAAATTATCGAAAAATTACGTAATAGTGAATGACTTGAAAATGATTTTTAGACACTTTTCGAATTTTCCCCATACAAAGTTGTGGATAGTTTTCGGATAATATTTCAACAACAAAAAGTTTTTAAATTGTTATGGTTATTTGAAAAAATTGCAACAGCTTTTCCAGAATAACAATTCAAAATCGTAAAAAACACAGCCAGTGTATGCGCAAAATTGATCATCAACGTAAAAAAATAAAATAAACTGTATCGAAAGAGACATACCCGCAAGAAAAAAATTCGTCAGCAGAATACCAAGCGACGCACGTGACAACTTGCGTGTGGTGATTTTCTTGGAATGCGGAAATTTTCAATCTCATCTCGCCTACTTTGATGCGAACTCAACAAAATTTAACTGCGTACTTCTCGGTTAACTTTTGTGAGAAACCGCGTGTCTTTACCGGATGGAAAACAGAAGGTTGTGTTATTGCAGATGTAACCATGGAAACGCGTGTATAAGCGTGCGGTGTTCGGATATCGAACTTTCGAAATTTTTATTCCGAACTGTATTTGAAAGTCGAAATGTTTGATATTGGATTGAAGACTCAAAGTTAGCAATTTTTGAACTTTGAATATGCAGTTTTCGAAATAAATTGATTTGATTTGATTTGATCGAAATTGATATAACTTCACTTGATTCCAATTTTTTAGATTTTGACTCATCGAATGATTGAATTTTCGAACTATCGAGAGTACAAAAGTAATAATCATTTTACCAGCTGTAAAAATCTAAATAGTATCTCTGTGTAGTGTATCCGAATGGTAAAACTGTATGGTAATTTGACAGTTATTTCAACCGAATCAGAGGATTATAGTCATCCAGATAGTAATTTATTCATCATTCGAAATTTTAAAAATTACGAAAACCCTGCCACCAGCAATAACTCGCCGAGCGTTCGAGATCGCGGAAAACTATCGTACGCGCACCAAAATTGTAACAAAAAATTTTTTTTCGGTTAATCACAACATCAAAAATACTGTTCTACAGAATTCTTCGTGACGCATTTTTCATCTCAATACAATTGTTATGCAACCTCAATCGTTTTCGAGGTAAACATCGAAAACAGCCTATTCTTCATCAAAAATAATCGAAAATCGGTGTTTTTTAGAACATAAATTGCTATTACTCGGACATTTTTTGACAAAATCATTCGGTTTTTTGTTTCATTAGATGTGAAATACTTTAGCGGAGTCGATAAATTGAATGAAACATGTTGAAACATTTTTCGTTAAACAATATTTTACAAATCGCTATATTTCTGCTAAAAATCAGTATAAAAATGAAAAGCAAACATTTTAAGGAGAACATGAAAGTGATTCATGAGCCGCAATATCCCCGATATTTGCGTGAACTTTCCCATCACAAACCTGTGGAAGAAGTAAATCAACCCGTGGGAGAAGTACTCACTTCTCCCACGGGCTGGTGTATTTCTCCCATGCTGTACGTCAACAATCAGGTAATCCATCATTTCCCCCACTCTGTGCAGGGCCCCGAAATTATATATTCCTTGCGGGCGTTGAATAAATATTATTCCATTAACCATAACTTCTGTTAATGGTTAATCAAGAATAGGTCAAGAATAGGATATCAGAGCCTCTAGATGCCTCAAACGACTAAACATTCTGAAAATTCGTCATTTAATGCATATTTATTATAGATTCATCTCCATACATTTGACACCGCACATGATCAATAATGTATACAACATCGTTATCGTTCTTCAAACTGTAACATTCTCCAATAAAAAGTACGTTCCAGGCGCTAAAAAAATTAAGATACCTAATTATTATCGATTCTCACATTTTGTTTCTCGCTTCACATAATCATTCGTAGGAAACACCATTTCAGCATGTACAATATTGATCAAGATTCTCAAATAACTGAAGTAACGATTGAGAGAAAAGTTCAATAACTATGCCGTTTTGTTCTAATGCATTTACTATACTTTTAAATCTTTATTTCAATCTAGAAACCTTATAACTACTGTTTGAATGAGGTCAATCGATTTAAATTATTCAAACAATTATCATTATCATCAATATTCACCTTGTTAAAATGATGAAAATGCCTAATTCGTAAAAAATAACCGGCGGCCACATTTTTCTATTGTAAATTCCATGCGTTACTGTAAAAATCAAGAATAATTGACAATTTTTGTACTAAAAACATGTATTGATATGCGTTTACTCGATCAATAAAAAGCGCGAATTTTGCCGCTCGTAAGTCTATAGGAGTACTGCAGTATATACATTTTTTTTTTCAACTGTACAAGAACTTGACTGACTACGATCGGATACTGACGAATACACGTGGGAAACGTATGTGAGCATGGAAAATTTCTATACATCTCTCTCACGTCTTTTCCACTCGCGTAATCATAACTGTAGTTTTTTCGAGAAGAATGTTTGTACTATGAAATGAACGATTATCCCGAGGGAACACGTTATAATAAGAAACTTTACAGAAAGTTTGAGTTAAGTTTACATTGAGTAACTTTAAGTTTACGTGAACTGTATATAAAGTGGTGTGAACAAATTTACGAAAAGTTAAGATGAAGTTACGTAAAAGTTAGATAAAGTCACTTGAAAGTTTCAGTAAAGTTGACATTAAGTAACGTTAAGTTAACGTAAAGTAACGTAAAGTTTACATATAGTTCAGCGAAGTTTACGTAAATTTCACATAGCCAATGTAAACAAAGTTACGTAAAGTTGACATAAAGTAAGGTCAAGTTAAGGTAAAAAAGGTACGTGAAGTTTACCTATAGTTAAGTGAAGTTTACGTGAATTTTACCTTAAGTAATGTAAACGAAGTTAGGTCAAGTTGACATCAAGTTACGTAAATTGTACATAAAGTTTGAGTGAAGTTAACATGAAGTTACATAAAGTTAACATAAAGTTTACGTAAATTTTATATAAATAAATGTGAACAAACTTACGTGAAGTTTACGTGAAGTTACTGAAAAGTTGAATAAATGAAAATTGAAAGTTGAAAAGAATAAAGTCCCTTAAAGTTTACGTGAAGTTAACATGAAGTTACGTAAAGTTTACATCAAGTTAAGTGAAGTTTGCGTGAATTTTACATAAAGTAGTGTAAACAAAATAACGTCAAGTTTACACGAAGTTACGTAAACTACACATAAAGTTATAAGGTTTACATTAAGTTACGTAAAGTTTACATAAATTGACGTCAATTTTACATAAATAAATGCAAACAATCTTACATAAAGTTTACACATAATTACGTCAACTTATTAACGCACGTAGTTTTTACGTAAATGTGATACAAACTTTATGTCAACAGTTTACATAAATCTCATGTAAGTTTACGTAAATTTTACGTCAACTCCATACAAATATCGTATAAACTGTTTACATCGTGTTTGCGCAATGTTTAAGCAAATATTTCTACTAAAGTAAACACGTAGCTCGAAAGGGCTGAATGTTTCGGTAAAATGAAAACTTTTTGGACGAAAAGTTGTCAAATTCTTCATTTTCGCACAAACATACTCTCCAAAAAACTAAAGATTCCACAATTCTTCAGACATTTTATTTGTTTATTAACCTAAATTTGACACTTGGGAATTGCATTTATTACACTTCGATGTACACCATCATATTGCATTATTTACGTCAAAATAATTGTCTCTTCAAGCGGCACAGTAAGAAATTGCAGAAGCGGAGAAATTTGATTTTCATTATCGTATGTGAGTTCTAAGTCTCCACGATTCATATTTTAATTATCGATCCCGCGTTTTCCTTCGTTATAGGAACATTTTCGTCAATTTTTAACCGTTTTTAATACTATTTCATATCACTAGCCTAAACGAGTAATTAACGTTTATGCATTGCAACCTCGAAAAATTGTGAATAATCTAAAACAAGCTGTTCTTGTTGAGAACAAACTACGAAAAATTGTATGTTTGTTTGTTATAGACGAAACATATACGAAGTCATTTGATTTTCGTATTGTTTTTTGAGTTAGTGTTTTCTGGATGGGAAATACATTCAACATAACTGTCACGCAAAAGGGAAAATGATTGTAAGGTGTTGTCAGGATACTAACTAAACATCTTATAGTGGTCGTGTTTACATGAAAATTTTGCTAACATAGTGTAAACAGCGTGACATGCACAGTTTATGTTAAATTTACATAAAGTTTCTGTAAAGGTGACATAAAGCAATGTAAACAAAGTGACATTAAGTTTAAATTTTACATAAAGTAATGAAAACCACTTAACGTGAAGTGGACATAAAGTTACGTTAAGTATCAGTTAAGTTTACGTGAAGTTTACATGAAGTTACGTACAGTAGACATCAAGTTCACGTAAAGTTTACATAAAGTGAGGTAATATCAATGTTACGTAAAATTCACATAAAGTAATGCAAACAAAGTCACGTGAAGTTTGAATAAAATTGCATAAGGTTACGTAGAGTTTAAGTAAAGTTGACGTAAAGTTAGGCAGTTTACGTAAAATTCACGTGAAGTTAAGTTGAGTTTAAGTACAACTTACATAACATTACGTAAAGTGTGTACATAAAGTAACGTGACCCTCGCAAACACAAAGGAAGAATTCCCAACTCTTCCTTTGCTCTTCCTTTGTGCGAAAAAGGAGAAGTTTGAAATATGAAATATAAGTGTTTATAATTACGATAAAAACTATTTTTCGTTGATAGATGTGATGTCAAATAGGTCTCGATGCGTTTAAAGCATTGAAATGCACGCATTTTATGATAAACAACAATTTTCGAGTGTCGCATTTAACCTCTTTATAGAATTCTAGAAAGGTAATTGAGAGTCCTGCTGTACTGCGGTAATTCAGATTCCTTCCATTATGCGATAATACAAAATCCTGCGTATGTTTAATATAAATTTTTTTGAATTATAACCCATTTTTTAGTTGGCCTCAAGCATTTGTTATCTCTACATCCTAACTGAATACTTCTCAGGACAAAATTAATGAAATTCGATCGTTTTTTGTAGAACTATTCCAAACTATTCCTTTACTACTCCTTTTTCGCCCAAAGGAAAAATTCAAAACTCTTCTCTGCTCTTCCTTCGTGTATGCGAGGGGATGCTTACGCAAATTTTAAATTTAGCTGGTAAAGTAACGTAAAGTTTACATAAAATTTTCGTTAAGTCAACATAAAGTAATATGATCAAAGTTATGTAAAGTTTACGTTCAGTTCAAGTAAAGTTTACATTAAGTTCAAGTAAGTATTCTTCACGTTTACGTAAAGTTTGAGTTAAGTTGACGTAAAATTTACATACAGTTACGTAAAGTATACATAAATTTAACGAAAATTTCACACAAAGTGTTGTAAAAAAAGTTACGTAAAGTTTACATACAGTTACGTAATGTTCACGTGAAGTTTACGTAAATTTTACATAGTTACAGCAAAACTCGTTGTACTGCCGCGATCTGGGAAACGCAGCTCGTCGTATTGTCGGCGCTCGCTAGGGGGGCGTTAACCAATCAGAGCGCCAAGACAGGATCGTGCACATGTGCATCTAGAGCAGGTGGTACCATGCAGTACCACGCTCTAATTCTAGAACGTTCTATGCCTCAAAGTCTCGTCTCGTTCGCGTAAAATTCTCGTTAAATTTGAGTAAGAAAATGAATAAAGATACAAAATTCAGTAAAGAAAAGCTGTTGTTCTCACGTCGTCAGATTGTATGAGCATTTAAAAGATAAACTGAACGCAGCAAAAATGCAGAAAATATCATCTTTGAATACAAGATTGATTTTTTCTACATTATCATTCGTCACTTCTTTAGTTTATAATTTTTCAATGTTGAAAAATGAAAAATTTACAAATTTTCAAATTTTCCAAACAATTTGGGAATTTATTATTATTCAAAAATAATTGAGAGATTTGATACATACGAAAGTTTTAGTGATTTTTAATACTTTTAGAGTAATTGAATATTTGTAATATTCCGATTTTGGTCTTCATAGTATATTTTTGTACTAATCATTATGAATTTTTAAATTTCGCAAGTTCAAAACGATGCAGGAAAGTTTTTCGAAAATTAACCAGAATAGTTTTAACAATGAATTAAAAAATAAAAGAAATGTATGCACCATTGGGAGGACTCTTCGTACGGCACTGACCGCGCCGACAATATGGCAGGAGACGCTGCGACAATAAGGCAGGCGCGACAATACGATAGGCGACAATACGACGAGTTTTGCTGTACGTGAAGTGACGTGCAGTTGCCATGAAGTTCACGTTAAGTTTACAATAAGTGATGCAAACAAAGTTACGTTAAGTTACAAAAAAATTACGTCAAGTTCACATAAGGTTACGTAAACCTTACGTAAAGTCTACATACATTTAGGTGAAAATCACAGAATGTAATGTAAGAAAAGTTACGTCAAGTTTACATGCAGTTACGTAAAGTTTAGATAAACTTAGGATATTCTGCTTACACGATCTTACACAAATTTCATGTAAACTGTACATAAATTTGGGATTTATTTAGTTTATGTAAACATCAAGTTCACGTAAGCTGACATGACATTCACGTAAAATTACATTCATGTCAACTGATTACACAAAGTGTCCATAACATTTACGTCAAAATTACGTTAATTTCACGTGCACTTGCGGACGCGCTGGCATGTAAACTTGACTTGACGTGAACTTTACGTAAACATAACTAGGCTTATTTCCTTGCTGCGAAAAACTGAATACTCATGATATTATAATTTGACGTACTTCCCATGCGACTTAAAATACGTAAACGAAAGTACTCTTCGAAACTGTCAATAAATCCACGAAACGCACGGAAAAATTCCGATTCCATGAAAAATATCCAGCATAATAATCATTACGTATGAAAAATATCGTTTGCAGCAGAATTAGTCTAGCTGAAATATTTTCGAGAGAGCTGCAATTTCAAGTATTTCTACGATCACGGAATTGTTATCCAGTAAACATTTGATTAAAAACAATATGGCAGTAGCAAAAAATAAATTGCCATTCAAAATATTGTGCAATTTTTTAGTAACTAAGTTCTTCAATTTTACATAAAGTACTTATGTTGTATATTCATTGAGTTAGTTATTCAACGGATTTTTGTCGAAGTTACTTGACGTACAAAGCACAACTTGTAAAATTTAAACGGTTTCTTGTAAGGTAGTGATTGTTCACAAAATATTGCATGTATTTCAAGTCACTGATTGATATTATAAGTTCGTAAAAAATTACGTATTATGATGGGAGAAAATATATCAAATGAAACGAGTATTTCAATCAATTCGTATAAAAAGATGAAAAGTCATTCACGTTGTCATGATGAGATATATTATAAAATATTTGCGAAGTTATTTCATGAAAATCGAGTAAAACTAGTCAAAAAAATATTTTTCATTCCATTCATATTCTTAAATATTCGCCCGAAAATGCTGAGACTCCGAGAAAAATTGAAAAAGCATATATTTCTGGCCGCATCAGAAAAAGCCGATCTCAAAAATGGTTGAATCTCGAAAAATCGAGCTAAAAGAAACCAAAAGAAGTAAAAAATTCACTATTCGCAATAAGTAGCACTCAAAAATTACAACTAATTTCGTGACATGTCAAAAATTTCCAATTTTGAAAAAATTACAAAAATAATGAAAAATTGTCAAAGAAATAGAATAAAAATACATTTGAAACATCGGAAAATTGTGAATACAAAACAAAATGATGAAAATAGAAAAACATAATAAAAGATATCAAAAAATTGAAAATTATGGAGAAATCGAGTTTTCCGAATTATTTGAAAAATTAAAAAAATTCAATAAATTCGAAAATCTGTAAAATCGGAAACATTTCGATATTTTTGAATAATCTAAAAATCCTGAGGATTCTAAAAGTCTGAAAAATAGCGAAAAATTTCTCAAATGTAAAACTTCGAAAATTCGTAAGATTTTCTTCAAAGTATGGAAAATTGTGGAATATTGGATTCGTTAAATCCAAAAATTTCTAAAAATGCAGAAATATTAAAAAATTAAAACAAATTGTAAATTACGAGCATTTCGAAGTTCACAATTTTGGACCATTAAAAAAAATTGGAAATTCTGAAAAATTTGCTAGTCTGGACAATTTTAAGATTTTCCAAAATCTTCTATTTTCGCTTTTCCCCGTTTCTTTCAGCTCGATTTTTCGAAATTCAGACGTTTCTAAGATCGGGTTTCCCCCAAAAAACCGTCAAAAACCAATCATCAGTTTTCTACGATTTTTTCTATACCACCAAGGCGCCAACTAATCAGAACATAAATTGTGTTCCTATAGCAAATACGTACAGTCTTGTCATGGAATGATTATACAACAATGTCAATATTATCCCTAATTCCACGAAAGTTTGATGCAAAAAATATCAATATGTCCCCATTTTGTAAAAGGAATCTGTACAGTTCTGACTAATCAGAAGACGATGAAAATATTGAACCTGTTCCAAAAAATTCGATCATTTTAAGAATCACAAATAATTATTTATTTTTTCGTTCAACATTTTCACTTTCCCCTTCGACCTTATAAACTAAGTTTACGTATTTTCTCTTGTTCTAGATTTGCCTAACTAGAAGGCGCGATTGCGATCTCGCAAAAAGTCTCTTCATTACGTATAAAACTCTGCCACTCAAAGTACTTTAAATCGCCTGTAAGTGGGCAATTTCGTGTTTGCACCAATACATTGATTTAGGAACTTGCAAATACTTTCACCAGCCTCTGGGAATTCTAAAAAAACTGATGAAAAATTTCAATTGCGCAAAAACGATCACTATACACAATTATAAGCATCTTTTTATTCCATTGACGGTTATACATACTCAAATTTTGTCATACGAGCACACTAGAATCTTAAGACTCTCTGCAATTTTCCATCCCCTTAATCTTTAACCTCGTATGTGTGCATAAAGTGCCAGAAAACCACACAATAGTACATTATCACACATTCGGATAATGCTGATTTTAACGAAATGGTAAGTTACTGTCTGAGGCGGAGCCGAGGACTGTAATAGTGAGTTAAAATCAGATTTCACCCGAACTGTGCGATACTGTATTTTATGCGCTTATAACCGAAAAAGACCTTTGAAGTACCACTTTTGAGGTTAGATAAAACCAATAACCTTCAACCATTTCCAGTAACATCGAACCAAAAGGTGAAAAGATCGCGCGCAGTAAGCACCCACTACAAGAACTTCACCCAAAAGAGCTATAAAACCTTCCAAACTCGAAAATGCTGAAGTGTTTACGTTTTGCGTGGCTTAAAAACTTCCCCGAGACCGTTGAAAGTGTTCGCTAGTACCTAAAAGTCCCTAGAGTTGTCCCTTTATAGGGCACGATCGCGACTGTACTGACTGTAGTTCAACAAATGGCTGTTCCTCCGTCTGAGGAACACCCTGCTGTTGACAGGGTACACCCTGGTTAGCAGTATAAGAGAGCTACCCAGGGCGAGTTTCACCGGGGCTTGCGGCCCACCCGGAAGTTTAATGAACACCGTCGCGACGCCAGCAACGTTGTCGTCTGTTGGTTCGACTGCGACTGGTCTGACGTCGCTGTGAAAATTGACGACTTTGGCGCCGCGGCGCGATTTGCGCTGAGGGGAGGTCGGACTGTGGTCCCCGGCGTCCCTGGAATCAGAGGTGACTTCATGTTTTTCATGTTTCATGTATGGTTTTTCAAGAAAAATTCGATCTGTTGAGCGCGCTCGAGTGTGGCAATTCAAGCGCTTAGTGTACATCATTAACGATTATTACTGATTAATAGGAATCGGTTAACAGTTCATGTTGATCGATAGCAGAGTCAAACCATGTCAACTGTACCCACCATTTTCGATGAAAACCTAAATTATGAAATAAATCACATTCTCGCGAAGTATTCGACCATTCAAAAAAACAATTTGGAGGATTTTTGGAAATATCTTATTTTTGTTTATTATTTTGTTAAATAAACATTCAGACACTTTTTTATTGAAAAAATCAGAACTTAAATCCTGTTAATAGTAATTTGATGAAATTTTTAGTAATTATAGATAAATATTCCCCCTTTCAAATGATTCAGACAAAAAAGCGAAATTCGTTGAAAAAACACATTTTTAATAACAAATTTATAAACAATTAGAAATTTTATGTGTTCTCAATAGGCGACTCGGTTGAAATTTTGCACATATGTGGAATGAACCGTCATCTTTCAGCTCATCGAAAAAAATTTGTATTTGACCTTGGGAGTGCGGAAAACGGAAAACGGACGCGCTCGGCGCTGGAGCCAGACGCTGCGCTTGGATCGAAATTTAACGTGATATTATTTAAATATTGACGTTATTATTATAACGTGAT
>JAPYZK010000576.1:0-30968 GCA_030522785.1 Platygaster equestris
ATTTTTTTTTGATTTTTTTTTTTTTTTTTTTTTTTTTTTTCGAATTTGGATAGTTTTTGGTATTTGGATCGATTCGAATTTTTATGTTGTAGAATTTTGAAAATTTTCAAACTTGTCATGAAAATGTATAAATATAAAATGTTTGGAGTATTCCACAAAATAAAAAAAAAAATACTAATGTTTGGAAGCTCTATGACAAAATTTGTCAATTTCTCATATTTCAATATTCAAAATACAAATGTCTGAATTCCGAACTCGAATTTTTCAATTATCCGAATTTCCTTAATTTCGAAACCCAAAAATTATATTCAAACTCGACAAATTAAATTTCCAAAAATGCCAAACTTTAAACTTCCTGAAATTCAAAATTCTCAGAATCGAATTTCCCCAACTCCAAATTTTGAACTCAAAATTTCCAAAATATTTTGCATCTTCGCCAAACGAAAATTTTTAGTCATTAGTTGATAAGTGCATCAAAAACATATTTTTTGTATAAAAATAAAAAAAATTTATTTACATTCTTCAACGTGAGGATAGTTGCTTTTTTCATGTTTTGCATTTCGGTGCGAGTAGATTGTGTTCCACTGTAAATACGTGTTGAATAGACTTACGTTTAATTCATTGTTTGTATTTTTATTCTTGAGTTGGTACTGTCAAATCCATCATACTGTCTTCTCCGGTTTCATTTTCTTCGTCCTCTTCGTCTTCTTCTTCGACTTCCATCTCCAAAAGTCGAATTTTTCTATTGTTTTCGCTCAAAATGGCGGCCACTTTCCTTTCGCCACTCACGGCTAGCTTTCTCGCAGACATACCCTTAAAAAAAAAAAAAATTAGAAATTTCATAAATTCAACAAAAATCTCATAAACTTCATAGTTTCCAAATTTATGAATTCAACTTACCAAATTTTGAAACTAACATGTTCAATTTTCAAAATTTTGAAACTTGAACTTGTTGATTTTCGTACCCTGAATTCAAAAATTTCCAAAAGGAGTATATTTTTTTGAAAAAACATTCGTATCATCGAGGTTGAGTCAAATTATACCTGAAAAGGCCGAGGCCAATTTCCGGCGACGACGTCATTCAAATCGACAATTTTTCCAGAATTCGTAACTAACTCATCTTGAATTTTCGCATTTTCCACCGGCAATTGAATCAAGTACGAAGCGTGATTCTGGGAATTCACCAAAAGCAGACTCAAAAATTCCTGCGAATAAAACTGCAAATCCACAATTTTATTATCACTGGATGATTTTCCAGACGTTGACGGTGCTAGAAAAAAAAAATTGTTCATGAAGACAATTTATTGGCATTACAAAAGATTTAATTCGTGGCAAATGTCAAGTTCCAGCAAATCAATATCAAGGCCGAGAAAATAAAATTGCCGCAAGTCACTTAATTGAAGTTGTCATGAAAGAATCGAGGAAAAAATTATTATTCCGAGACAATGGCGATAATAAAATATATCCACAAAATAAAATAACACATAATTTTGTGAATATTTTGAATCAAACAAATAAATCGAAAAATGTTTCTTCTTTTTGACAATACAAAAAAAAAAAAAAAAAAAAAATCTCACTCTGTTTGCTATCCAAGTCCACCAAAGCCCATCTATAAACCAATGGAAATTCGTCGCCTCCAAATTCGACTTTCCCCAACCTCAAAAATTTCCTCTCTCGGTCCGCACACGCGATCAGTAAATTTCCGGCGTCGTTTACAATTTGCGTCACTGGTGACGATTTCAGTTCCGTCAAATTCAGGGAAGAATTATGGAAGTGTTTTCCGACTCCGGAATAAGCGTTGGAAAAAACTTGGTTCACCGAAGACACCAATTTCGCGTGCGACTGCAGTAACGAATAATCAAGGTCTTGTTTGATAATTAGCGGGTGTTGTTCCAGGCATTTGTGTTCGTTTAGAATTTGCGCCCATTCGCTTCCTTCGGGGGACAAGCAACTTTGGAGGGGCTCTTTTCGGAGATATTGGCCCAGTTTTTCAAGGTTCATGCGTTTTTTGCCGGTTTCGGAACCGATTTCGCTAAAATCTTGAAGGAATTCGGCTATGAATGTTAGCTCTTGTTGGGAGACTCGGCTGATTTCCGGGGGGACGCGTTCGTCGGTTAATCGTAAAATAACGACGTATAACCAGCTGAAATGAAAGTTGTTAATGATAAAAATATTCAACATTGCTAAATTTTTCGAAATTGTTAAATTTTGACAAATTTACGAGTGTTTTGGAGTTATAAAAATCACATAATTTTTCCAAATTGTCAAAATTTTTGAATTTTGAAAATTATTAAAAATGTCCAATATTTTCAAAAATATAAAAATGGTTGACTTTCAAGATTTTTCAAATTTTTGAAATTTTTAACAATCTTAGAATATCCAAAAATTTCGAACATTGTAAGATAATCAAAATTCCCAGAATTTTCGAAAATGTCTCAAATTCTCAAAACTTTGGGAATTCTAAAATTTTACAGAATTTTTGTATTTCAACTATTTTCAAACTTCCAAAAACGTCCAAGTTCAAAGTTCTATGTAATTGCAAATACAGTTCTATTTCCACCATGTGTTACACAATACACACAATTTTTAAAATTTTTAATTTTTATACAAGTATATTTTTATGTAATACCGGAAAAAAGCTTTGTAATCCCTCATGCTGTGATCGATAATTTGCTGTATTTCAGAAGTTTTCGCGAGAAAAGCTTGAGTCGCGTGAATCGCTTCCGTTATTGAAATTTCGTCCGCCAGACCAATAGATTCATAAACTCCGCCAAATCTTGCCATCCCTCGCATTTCTGCCAATTGGTAAACTAAAGCCATTCCCACACTGTGCAGATGCTTCAATACTAATTTCTGAAAAAAATAATAATAATAATAATAATAATAATAAGTATTTTATATAAACAACATATTAACTAATATTACAATTTTTTATTAATAATTATAGCCAATTATATTCTCAATAACATTCGATTTTAGCAGGAAGTTTTGGTGAATGTACAAACATTACAAGAAACATGAAACTGCTAGTAATTTTACAAAAATTATCTATCTAAAATGGACAAAAGTGTATATTTTGGAAAATAAAAATATTATTGAAAGTAATAATCTTCTAAATAATGCCATGAATATTATTTTCAAAACACCTGAATATTGCTGTAACACATTTCGATGCTATGGCTCAATTTTTTCAGTCCTTTTTCTGTCAAATCATTCAACAAAAATGATCGCAAATCTTGCGAAGGAACACCGATCATCAAAAGTTCTAAAAAATCGGCGGCCACGGAGCCAACAGGTTTGCTCATTGCATAACGAGCTAATTTTTCGTCCATTTCTAAAAGAATCGTTTCCCAGGCTTCGGAAATCGACACTAAAGTTCGGGACATGTAATCCATCAAACATTCAATACTTCCGTGAATTTGGGCGACCTAGAATAAATCAAAACATTGTTTATTGTACTTTTTTGGAAACAAAACTTCGAAAATTATTCAAAAAATACAAATTCGATGATTATTACTTTCGAAAATGCGTCACTGCTTTGTAAAAGAGCACATGACATTCGAGTAACATTAATTCCATTTTCGTTTATCCAGGTGGCATAAATCGGTTTTCCGGCGTCGCCGCAAATTTCTACTATTTTTCCTTCACAAACTTTGATCAATCCACAAAAAAACATTCCGTAAATGTACATTGCTACATTTCCATCTTCTTGACCAATCTTGGGAAAATAAAAAAATCTCATTAGAAAAACAATCGTTTTTCCACAAAATTATATGGAATGTCGAGAACAAGAACATTTTAAAATTGGAAATAAAATTACAAGTAAAATTGTTGGGTTTCCCGACAAAAATTCCTTGTGCTCAAAATCCTGTCCGAAGCTTCTATTCAAATTTGGCAGAGGGGGGAGAAAATCTCCAGTCGGTGAATTTTCGGTTTTTTCATCCGACTCATTTTCCGTTACATTTAATGGCAACCAGGCTGTGGAGGTGATTTCGGAATCGTTTTTCAGCTCTGTTTTGTAAACGATGCTTTTATTTTCAACGTCAACTAAGTGCAGTGCATTTGGAGATTTGTAAGCGATGGCAATGAGTTTTCCATCAGGTCGCCAAGACAAGTTGGAAACCATGTCGGATTCTTTTGGAGGATTTAAAATCCAAACTCGTTGCCAGGTTAATCGATGCAGAGCGACTTCGCCTGTAAAAAAATTTGTTTAGAGAGTTGTTTTGCGCAACAAAAATCAACTTTGCACATCATACAATTAAAAAACCGAATGATGTAAATTCATAAATGAAAATTGTCAAATTACAAAATAAAATATCTGTAAATTGGAGAAAGTGACAAACCTGGAATTTCAAATTATTCATAAAATATATTTCAAAGTTTCGAATTGTAGGAGTTGAACTCATTTTTAGAGCAATGTTACATATGAACAATTAATTGACAAATTGACGATTAACAAATTGAAAAAAATGCTTATATCTGTTTATTCTGAAAAATTAGGTCAAAAAATCAGAATTCGCGAACCTTTTCCATTTGCAACGGCGAGAACGTCCATTTTTGGAGACCATCGCATCAAAATAATTTCCGACATTAATTGTCGTTCTTCTAACTGTCGTAATGAACCAGCCATTATGAAACTTTTCACACAGGATGCTTTTTTAATAAAAAAAATTCAAGTTCAAGTATCGGTAAATTAATCACTTCAATGTTTTGGTTTAGATAAATAATATCACAACAACCAAGAAAAAAGTACAAAATGGCACAAAATTGTAAACAACTAAAAACTGTCAAACTCTAGTAAGTTATATCCAGTTATATCTACATGTATAAATATGTAGTAGTTATATCGAACAACGTTCAGATGCACTGTTTTTGTGATATAAGATGGCGGCACATTTTGTACCGGCCTCGCCAGGATCATCTGTTTGATCAGCTGTTTTCCTTCCACTTTACCCAACTTTACCGCAAGTTTACGACCTGTTTCGACCGCTTGTGGTGTTTGTCAGTGTTTGTTATCACTTGTAAAAACTTGTTTATCGTGCAAATTAAGGATAATTCCAATTGTTTTCGAATTTCATTTTTGAAATGGGTCGTTTAGCTGAGGTAAAAGCGCTTTATTTTTCACACCAAACGAATTGTTATGCATGTTTTTTCACGGGACTCATATTGTTAGGTTTTTTTTTATTACAGTTAACTGGAGATGAAAATTCTGATGACCGGTGTCGAACATTTGTATTCATGGACGAAAGTCACACTCTGGGAAATGCACTCCAAGACATAATTTCGCAATAGTAAAAATAATTTTTTCAATTTCATTATTGTCATTCCTGTATGCTTTTGAGGTTAATGTATTCATCTTTGTTATGACATTTCATACAGTAATCACTAGTGGACAGATTATGCAAATTTAATGTTTGTTAAAATACATTATGGGTAATGTTGACTTTGGCAGCCGCAGCGAAGAAGTGGTTGAAAAAATTTTGTTTTCTCCCAAAAATGGGTGTTTTCAGTAGGGGAGGTCGTTTCGATGCGGCGAATGGCAAGAAAAGGGTGTTTGTTTTATTTGTTAAGTAAAAAAAAATGACAACAAAATATGTACCCTGGAGTCGGGAATTTCCATAAAATCGAATTTTTTAAGTTGAAAAAAGTGTTCAGTAATGATGAGAATGGTCGAAAATGAGTCCGGACTCAACGTGAATTGTTGCAAACGCGTGTAATTGTTGCAAAAAGTGTTTGTTTATAAAACAAAAAAGTGAGGTTCTGTGCAGTGTCACTTGATCCAACTTGAATCCCACACTGGCCTTTGAAAAATGCTAGCGCCCTCCTAAAGAACAGCACCTAACCTCGCAAAAGTTTTGTCTACATGAAATATCTTGTATAAGTTAGCAAATGGCAATTAAATAAACTTTGGCGAGGTTAGGTGCTGTTCGTTAGGAGGGCGCTAGCATTTTTTAAATGCCAGTGCCAGTGTGGAAACACCGAGAAATCGATTTTACAGAAATTCCCAACTCTAGTGTACGTATTTTGTTGTCGTTTTTTTTAATTGACAAATTTAAAAAACACCCTTTTTTTGCCATTCG
The DNA here is from genome assembly GCA_030522785.1 of Platygaster equestris. Classification (NCBI taxonomy): domain Eukaryota; kingdom Metazoa; phylum Arthropoda; class Insecta; order Hymenoptera; family Platygastridae; genus Platygaster; species Platygaster equestris. The sequence goes on from JAPYZK010000576.1 coordinate 6,081, forward strand.
AAAAAACACCCTTTTTTTGCCATTCGCCGCATCAGGACAACCTCCCCTACTGAAAACATCCGTTTTTGGGAAAAAACAAAATTTTTTCGACCACTTTTTCGCTGTGGCCGCCAAAGTCAACATTAACCTACATTATTTCTGTGTTACTTACAATCGAGTCGAAAATTTTCTAATTGGAATTTAAAATTGCCTGTTTTGGAAATTACAGACATTCAAATTTTATAATTTAAAGAATGTCAAAAGTTTTCAATTTGGATATCTTAATTTAACATATGACTTTTCATCTTTAAAACAGTGAAAAATGAAAAGTATGTTAAAATTTGGAATTCGAAACAAAAAATGGATCAAAACATCTATTTCTTGAAACTGAGTCATACATAAAGTCTTACATAAATTCCAGAACTCCAATCAAAGAATCAAGCCAATTCATGAATAATTTGATCAACTTACCATGTCAATAATTTTTTTCAGTCCTGACGTCGAATTTTGTGCTTACACTGTGCCGCATCCATCAGAAGCAAAAATGCACTTGAGAATTCAAGCTAATGGGCATTTCAAAGCTTTGGATATTTTGATTAGGGGATTGGCAGATTTGAGAAAAGTTTGCGAGGAAACGGCCAAAAAATTTAAAACCGCCAAAAAACGTTTTGACAAGAATAAAATGGACACAAGTTGAAATATGATTTTTTATATCGAACACTTTGATTTACATTTCGGTCTTTTTTAATGTATGACTTGAGAAAGTACAATAAATGTATGTATTTTGAATAATATTTCGGGTACATAAATTATTCAAATATTTTTAGTTCCCTTTTTTCTACTCGTATTGCATTTGCTGTCATTTTTGTGTAGTAGAAGAATTAGGAAAGTATGCATTACTCAGGTGTTTGTGTTTGTGAAAAATAATTGTCACTAAATTTTATTGATGGATTATTTGAAGTTTTGTCATTGATAATATTCAATTTCTTAATGTTTTTCATAATTCAATTGAAATTTGAATAATTTTTTAGTTTGATTTTGTCAATTTATTCAATTTGAAGGCGAATTTTCGAAAATATTCTCAAATCTTTTATTATCACAGAATTTCGGAAATTTTCTAATTTTTGTATAAATGAATGACAAATTTTTTGCATTCCAAATGAATGAATATCGAAAACTGAAAATACAGATGATTGGGAAATTGAGTATTATAATAATTTCAGATTTGCTGGAACTAAGGTAAAAGTGGTAAATTCGAGTGAAAATGTGCTAAAAATTATTCATAGTGGTATTTAACGGAATATTAATAAGAAACTACAAAAAATTTATGAATATCTGCACTCGATATATTTATGACATTAGAAACCGAATATTACGTGTAAATTTTCATCCGATGTACTATTGACACCATAAACATATTAATCGTATGAATTTGACTAATGTGTTCGGGACATCAAAACAAGAACGTCTTATGCACATTTCCATCTGATGTGTTGATGACATCAGAAACAACATTAAAAAGCTCATATAGGTGATCGATATATTTCGATGTATCAACGGGTGAATGTATCGATTGTGCAGAAAATTTAAAATTCTTTACACCGAGTGTACATAAAATATATTTTACGTGAGCAACATGATTCAAATTGGCTAGCAGTATTTTCAAAATCACTCTATTTTTCGGAAAAAAGTACCTTCGTTCACATTTCATGTATTATGTTGTTTATTTTCATCATTGATGATTATTATCATTAGATGTTCATGGTTCACAATACACGTAAATAAGCCAGAAACTTGAATTTGAATGAAAGATTTAATTCTGTCTACATCCACTATAGACTTTTTTAGACTCGATTAAGACCCTTCAGATCCACTATACACTACTTAAAATTCGTTCAGGACGGTTCAGCTTCACCGTAGACTACTTCAAAACTGTAAAGAACATTCAGATCCACTTTAAATCCAATTAAAACAGCTCAGATCCACTATAGACTACTTAAGATCTGTTTTGAAACAGATCTTAAGTAGTCTAAGCTATTTAGTCTAATGTAAGCAAATTTGACTTGAGCCGTCAAATTTGACGGCTCAGGTCTACTATCTAAAACAGTCTATGGACTACTTTTATATCCGTTCAGGACTGTGTAGATTTACAATATACTTTTATAGATTCGATAACGACCCTTCAGATCCACTACAGATCACACCAAAGCATTGCGAAAACTTTAATTACTTTTTAATCTCCGTTATATTGTTGTGCGACAATCCAAGAGCGATAAACTTCTCCATTCTCCTGAAGATCCCAACCGGAACCACCGACAACTTATTCTTTTCCAGATAAAAAGAACCTAATCCCGTCATCGAATCGAACATCCCATTCCTCAACTGCGAAATTTGATTTCCCGTAATGTCCAGATGTAGCAAATTCCGCAAATTCTTGAACATCGAAAAATCCCTCTCCCCGAGACCGCAATCGGTCAGCTCGAGGAGTGTAACGTTCGACATCATCTGTATCACGTGTTTCATAACTTGGTTGAGGTTCGTGTTCCTTATCTGTAAATCTTCAACGCCCGCCAGATCCACCGCAGAAGACAATCGCGCATCAGTGTTGTTGAACTTCAACAGTTCGAAGGTCAAATTGATGTTATTCTTCAGGGAAACCAAATTCTTGGACGTGAAGGTCGGGCAGTTCAGGACAGAAACGTCCGTGGTGATGCCATTTTTGGAACTTCAGATGTTCTGCACCCCTACCGCCTCCATTAGTGTAATGGCGTTGGGGAATTGAATGTCGCCGAACGCCGGCCATGCCGCGGGAGAACATTCTATCTCGACGTGCAAATTCGTTTCTTCCTTGAACGAAGTTTTCAAGCCAAGTTTGAAAGTATTGGAACCTTTCTACGACGAGCAAGTGTACTCGAATTGCACGAAGTCGGATGGAAGATACGGATAAGAGTTCTTGCAGGAGGTGCAACCTTGGATTGAAGGGCATTGAAGTTTCGAAGTTGAAGTTCCGGGTTAGGAGTAAGTTGGGAGCCCGGGGCTAAAGGGTAGGTTTTGTCGTTGGATAGGGACAGAGAAGGGGAGAAATTCGGGAAAGTAGGGAAAATTGCGACTGGTTTTTCTGGTTTTGTATTAGAATTAGATGGGGGGAGGGAGGGTTGAGAAATTACTAACGGTTTTCGATTTGAATTGGACGATTTAAATATAATAAATTATAATTCATAGTACCTGAATGTATGTAAATATGTGCAAGAAAAATTGAAATTATTAGCACATGTACAAATTTGAAGTTAAAATGAACGAATTTTGAAAAAAGGGTTGGAACACACGAGCCGTATGCACCCAGCAACAAATTCGAAGTAACTGACACGTATTTAATTCTTAAATATTTCTACGATCATTTAAATTTACGGCATGCATGACATTTAAAATTATTGCATTTTTTTATATTTTCAATTAAAATACGAAACTCATCCGGGGTATGTAACTTTGATCAAAAATCATTACGAGTGCGATTCCCTAAAAAAAAAACTGAGTATTTTTAAATGTAAGTATTATATATAATTAATATTTTTAATGAGTGTCATGAACTCCTTCATTTGATAGTTCATATAACTTATAGAAGAATAATTCCAAGTTTATTCAAGAAATTTTTCGTATTTTATACTCATTTAAACATTTTTCGAAATATTTGTACAAAAGTACGAATATTCTAGAAGAATTATTCATTTGTTAGTAATTTATTGAAGTAACGAAAATTCTAAAAAAATGGACTAAATCATAAGAAAATATAAATTGCTTTGACATTCGTTCAGAAAAAGATTAGTTAGTTATTAATTACAGTAGTTATAATACTTTCTCGTGTTTTTTGTCTCGTGTTCATTATTACTTGTATTCGAGACATCATTTACAAATTATTTTTGATGCGTTTTATTTCTTTTATAATTGATTTTTTGCAGGTATAAAGTCACGTAGTTTTAGTTTCCTTTAATTTGGATCTAAGTTTTTCGTTCTGAAAGTGGAAAGACTGTGAGTTTTAGAATTTTTTATTTCTTCGACGTCGTATTTACACAGCGTAGATAATTTTGGAATTGATCTGATATTTGAGTTGTAATAATCTATTAAGAAGAATGTTTGTAATTCAACAGAATTTTTGAATTGTTTAGAAAATGTTCGAAAATTTGTGAGAATTTAGGAAAATCTATCAGAAAGTGAAAATATTATAGAAGTTGAAATTCTCAATAATTATTTTTCATGATTTCGTGACATATCTGAATGATTTTTGAAAAATTTTTAGTATCTTTCCGAAATTGATTATGAATGTTCAAAATAGGAAACATTTTTTACGACTGATGGCGTGTTCCGAAGTTTTAGATGATTTTCAGAACATTTTAAAGCATTTTTTCGAAATTTTGACAAAACCTGTAGTTGTGGAAAGTTCGATTAATTTGCCACAGTTATTTCAGAATTCTGTGATCAATCAAATAATTAATTCTGTGATTCTTCCAAAATTTTTCGAGGGTTTTGATATTTATGAACATTTCCCAATTTTTTCGAAAACCTTCGGAAAACTTACAAGTATCGTGATTAAATTGTTCATAATTATGTAAAGTTTTCGAAAATTTCGAACTATGACGAATTTGTAAAAAAAATGTTGTAATTGCCCAAAAATGATTGTGATTATTCGTCTTTCCGAATAAATAATATTTTCAAAATTTTGAAAAAATTTTGAAAAAGTGATACCCTTGAGAAATTTTTTATAAGATAATGCTGAAAATGTTCTAGAATTGAACCTTTCGAAATCAAAATGAAAATGAAAATATACCGAAAGAGTTTTTAATACTTCGAAATATATTCCGGAGTTTCCAGGATCTTTCAAAAATTGATGAAAATCATAAAAATTCCGTACTTCAAAAATATCAAAATTTGTTATTCTTTTCCTAGGAAATCTACCAAAATTCCAAAAACTGAACTTTGGGTCCTCCAAAAATCAGCTTTCATCATGGTGAGCTTTTCATTCCAAAATCAAAAATTACATTCATTTTTACGAAGATTTCATACATTTTTACAAAAATAAAAATTCTAAAATCATTGTTGCAGATCCTGAAATTCCAAATGCTGACGTTCTCGATTTTCTTTTTCCTCATCACAAGCCACACGATTGCAAACGAAAATTTCGAATGTCCAGAATTACTTTCTTGCGAACCTTTCACGAATTTACGTTTCACAAGAAACAGAATATCGATGTCTTATCCTTGCCCATCATCTGAAAAATTATTCCACATAAAATTTAAAAAATCGAATGGAAGTCGTTCGCCATTGAAGCTAACTGTAGAAATGGACTGTCCAAAAAACGCGGCCCATTTTGATATGAATACCATACAAAAATGGAATTCATCTTGCTTTTTGGGAAAAACCAAAAAATTCAACAAAAATCCAAATTTCGGAAATCCTGTGCAAATATTTGTAACCTCCAAAAATTGTCCCGCTTTAACGACAACATTTTTTGACTCCCTGGAAAAAAACATCGACGGTTCGATTTTAAAAACTTTGCATCTGAATAGTAACACTCTAAGAATGTCAAATCAACTAAAAAATGTCACTAAATTGACAATTTTAAACACTAATTTCGAAACTTCAACAAAACAATCGATCAAACTCATGAAAAATCTGAAATCTCTTTTTTTGGCAAACGATGGTCTCCGAAGCTCCGACCTCGAATTTTTGAAAAATTTGTCAAGTCTACGACATTTGGTGCTGAATTTCAATAAAATAGAAAAAATCGAGGATTCAACTTTTCGCAATTTGATCGATTTGAATTCATTATTTTTGATGAAAAATGAATTGTCGTCACTTCGAGGTTGTTTCAAAAATAATAAAAAATTGATCTCTCTCGACCTCACAGGAAATAATTTGACGAGAATTGAAAAGTAAGTGATTTTTGATGTTATGAACAATTATTTCGAAAATGCAATTATTTACAGTTTATGCAATTTTTTATAGCGGAACTTTTGAAGGTCTTAAAAATTTGGAGTGTTTGGACTTGAGCGAAAATCCCATCAATTTCATCGATTCGGGAGCTTTTATTTTCATGAAAAATCTCGAAATTCTGCGCTTTTCGACAATTTCGTTCAACGTTGAATTCAAGAAGGAAAATTTTTATAAAGTGTTGAATGATTGTAAAAATCTGGTGTACGTGTCTGTTTGCGCATCTGTTTTCGACGATTTGGACACCGGAGAAGTTTCTTATGAGCTTGTATTTACGGAAGTAAAGAACTGTTAAATTAACAATTGTTATTTCGTTGTTGAAGTGTGATTTTTTGACTTATTATTTCCATTTTTTGATATAAAAAAGAGAAGTTTCTATTGAAAGTGTAATTTGTTGAAATGAACTGGATAAACTAATCGTCATTTGATACGATTGTAAAAGTTTTCAGTCGATTTCTTTCGTCATTTTGTTCTTAAAACAGGACAATTTATGACACAATTGATAAAATTGTTCAACTGATAATTCTTGGAATACATTTCGCAATGAATTTTGTTTCGTAGACAAATTATAAGTTATTGTATAAATCGACGTTAGATATTTTTATTACGTAATTTCGTAGATCGTGAAGTCTTGATATTTTTCATTTGTTATAATCACTTTTTTTCATTTTAAATTACGATTTTCATGTGTATAAAAAGCCTCAAATATTTAAGCCTCTCAAGTTCTCTGGAATTGTTTGCTGTGAACGACACGTGAGCTCAATTTTCCTGAAATCTACTCAATTTAATTTTTTATGTATTGGTTTGGTTTTAAAACATTGAAAGGAAATAATATTTATTTTTGATTTATTCTGAGAAAACTTTTTCGAATTACTGATAAATTTTTTTCTGTACACGTGTTAAAATCCTGCAATTCACGAAAATACTCATCAATTTTAAACTTGAAAGACCTCAGAAATTTTGAGTTTTGTTAAATTTCAGTTTTGTCGATTTCCGGTCCGTTAAATTTTCTGAAAACAATGAATCAACCTCGATAAAAAAGAAACGACAGCTAGAATAGCAAGCATCGTCTCTCTATCATTTTTCTCCATGGAAAAACTCGAAATAGAACAGAAAGTTGTCGAATTATGAAATATGAAAATTAATAAAATAAAGAAATATATACGAGCAGAACATTTTATCAATACAATTTATTGAGCACAATTAATACAAAAAAAACTGACCAAGTAACCGAATTATATTGAAAATAAAATATAAAGTTATTTAAATTCACGATGTCATCGAATTCTATATTCATTTCGCCACTCCTCCTCACTTCGAAACAAAACATTTTCAAATCGATTTACCTCGTGAACTATTTTTTTAATCCAGTTCTTTCATGTGTAAAAAGTTAAAAACGAACAATTCTGGATTTCCTGACATTTTTAAATTTTATGTACGATTATAAAGAACAATTTTAATCGCCAGTGGAAATTTTACAGTAACTGTCGATAATTCTGTGTACCAACAAAAACTGATAAGAATTCTGACAGAAATCGTTCAGTATATTTCAGGATTTATGTATATGATTCTAGAATTAATGGAAATTTGAAATATATTACAATACTTTTTCGTTTATTTACTCTAGAAGCGATATAGAAAGTAGTTTGTGCAATTCATCCATAATTATACGGGCTTTTATTTGAGATTTCCTTTGTTTCGAGAATTAAATAGAAGCTAGTCATTTTTTTGTATAAATAAAAAACATTTTCTACACTTTTCAATGATGTTATTTTGTTCTGTGTACACTTTTACCGTCAAGAATGATCAAGGTGTATTTTGTACCTTTTTCCATGTGAGATAAATAATGAGATATGTAATAATCCAAAAACATATAATTTGACTTTCCAACTGAGTTTAATTTATTTCCATATTTAAGTACCTCAATTAAAAAATCCGTAGTATAAGATCTAAATCTAATAATTAGAAAAAAAGAAACTCGAAATTAAGCAATCATTGTGTCAGAATCGAGAATCAATAAGAATTCACCGATGTATAAATGAATACTTATGTATGCTTTGGTAAGGTTCATCAATTGCGCAAATTTCGATAAAAAAATTTTTTTCATATTGAAGAAACGTGTCAAAATTCTATCTTTTTTTACTTATTCTTAGATTTTTCTCATTACGAAATAATATATAATGAATGAAAGTGATGACGAATTCGTAAACCCCTTGTCTTTTGTCATTGCCTAAATAGTTTCTATTCTTCTTCATCAAGGATTAGTTGACGAAAAAACAAAGGATTATCAAAATTCAGCGTATGAAGTATACACATGGACACAGTAAATCGTTCATTAAGCATTCATTCTACAGACGAAGGAGAAAGTTTTTGTCAATAGTTATTCATAAACAATTCATGTTGAATATTAATGAACACTCGACGAATGAAACAAAAGTTACGTTTTCGTTTTGTTACACAAAAAACATGTTTTATAATAAAAATATTTGCAAGTCTCGGTGCTCGCCATTTTCATAGTAAAAATTTCATTATTCTATGTAATTTGGCATTTTATTAAAAAATTTTGGAGTCGCTATTAAAATACTTCAATTATTCTTGAAAATTATGTATTTATTGACGATGCTTGAAAATTTTCCGAAGTTGCGAGGCGATTCCAACAATTTTCGTAAATATTTTGCTTCTTTGTTAAATCCGGGCACATTCCCTAATACTTTCTGTAATCTATGTATAAAATCGTTCAGAAATTTTCAAACTACCTGAATTTTTCGAATCAATTGTATATTTTCAATATTAAAACGAGTAAGAAATGTTTTCGAACAATCGAGTAAAACGAATTCTTTAAGCTCCTTGCATTAAATAGCAATCGAATGTCCAATTGGACGATGAGCTAAAAATTGACAGACGATTGTCAAGGTGTTCTTAGCAATATTTCCGTTTAATGGTTTTGTTTTTACTGTAATTTCTTCTTCTATTCAATTTCGATAATTATTCTCTACTATTTTGCTAACGTATAAAAACGCACGTATTTTTAGATTTTCCATCACTTCAAAATTTTCCGTTGTGCAACCACGAATCGTAAGTTTCATGACTTCGTCGAAAGTATATATTAACTTTTTTTATACAGTAATTGACGTCTGTATATAGAGGTAATTCATTTATAAAATCAGACAACTAATTTTATTCTGAAAAATTGGTTAAGAAAATTTTTTTGTACTCGGAAATGTTTTACGGGAATAAATTTAACAGGACTAATTAATTGTTATCAGGAAGCTTAGTTGACGAGAAATAGATGAAAATAGATTTTGCATCGTCTGAAAATATGGTAAGATAATCTCCTACAGGAAAATTATTACAGTTTTTAAATTCATGCAATTAACTGTAAATAACTTTTCCATTTTTTCGAACTAAGCGATTTTTACAAATTCTTAATGATCCAAGAAACTAAACAATTCAAGTAATTGTGAAAACTTCAGCATACTTCAGAAAGTTGTTCATTTATTAACAGTTTAATCTTGTCCGATACTCGGACAGTAATAGCAAAGTGCTAAATTTTTTTTTAAATTTTGGAAAAATTATTCAACGTATGCATAAACACGATCGAAAACTTACAAATTTTTCAAAGAACCTTCGAATGTCATTAAAATAGTGCGAAATTTCGGTAGTTAAAAAAATTGTTTCGAACTCTGCAAAAGTTCCAAGTCGAGGTGACAGAGTGACACACCAACAGAACCCTGTATCGAAATAATAATATAAAGATAAACTCACACGATGTAACGCTACATTATTATTAAAAATGTGATACAAAATAATCTGTTACAGAATTGGGAATCATCTCACCATAAAAAGCCCCAGATGTTTCATTTTCTCGTTCTTCTGTCTCTTGCGACCCACACAGTGATGAGTCAAAAATTTCCCTGTCCAATAATCAGTTGTTGTCGACCATGCGAAATATTCATGGACTCACTCGAACTCGAAAAACTGCAATATCAGGGCCACATATCGTCCGAACAAATCTACTTCGCCATAAACCTGCACGAATCCGAAGAAAGTAACTTGCTCAGCAGTCTGACCATGGACGTAACTTGTACATCAAATGCAACTCGAAACGAAGTGTATGACATGGGAATCACCGAAACGACTCCAATCTTGAAAATGATCAAAGCAAAGAACGAGATCACAAATGAAAAAGTGGAATTAGTCGAATTAAACTTGTCCTTTTTAAACTGTCCAGCTCTGACAACAGAAATCCTGGATTCAGTGGAAAACAGCATCAGGGGCTCAGGTTTGGTTGTCAAAAAACTGATCCTGGAAAATACTTTTCTAGACTTGCCATACTCACCGGAGAAAGTAACTCACTTGGCGATCAGTTCTACGAAATATGAGAATTTGGCAAGGGAAGCAATCATGGTCATGAAAGACCTGGAAGAACTTTCTTTGACGAATGTTAGTCTCACAAGCGCTGACCTTGCAATTTTGAAGGTCTCACCACGGTTGAAAAGGCTGTATCTTAACGATAATCGAATTGAAACCATCAGTGCAAACTTTTTCGAAATGGTAAAAGATTTGGAAGTGTTGCTGCTGAGTAATAATGGGTTATCTTCCATACTTAATCGTTCGTTCGCGAGTAATGCTAACTTGTGGTACATGGATTTATCGAATAATAATTTGACGAGCTTGGAGAGGTGAGTGATGGCGCATATAGTTAACAATTCATTTTAATATTCATCGAAGAACTTGCTTTTTACATGTTTTTTGTGACTTGACTCATTTCCAGTCAGACGTTTGAAGGTCTTGTGAACCTAGAGTCCTTGGACTTGAGGGGTAATACCGTCATGAGGATAGACGACAATGTTTTTACACACTTGGGGAAACTCAAAAGACTCGCCCTTCCGAAAATGAGTTTTACTGGCTATGAGATGAAAAAAAAACTGTTCACTGCACTGCGTTCTAATACTCCTGGTTGGAATTTGGAGCATTTGTCTTCGTGCGAATCTGATTTTCGTTATCCCGAAGCTAAGGAATATTTCATCGGCCTCGATGCAAATTTTAACTTTATATTTGAGGAACTTGTCTGTTGAATTGACTGGAGTCTTTGAGAAATGAAATATGGAGACATGGAATAATGTATTGAATTATTAAAATTCGGAGTCATTTTTTATCCCTTTCCCCCTTCTATCTCACTAAGCGTAAGATAAAATAGTAATATAGATTTTCCATGTGCATCAATAATGGAAATTTTATCATCAAAATTCTCATACTTGAATTTTCAGGTATTTCAGGACTACATTGAATTTCTGGGATTCAGAGATTCGAGCGTTTTGGATGACTATTTCGGCCATATTGAGAGAGCATTTCAATTTAGCGATCTGGAAGTTTCGTGTTTAATTTTTCATAAGAAGTGAAATCAATTTCTACTGTATTTCTAGCATTCGCAGTTTATATTGACGTATGCATTCGTTATTCGACGATTTTGATCCTAAATGAGTATTATCATACATGAATACAATTAAATTTACGTAATTGTTAAACCAACAGAACTCAAATAAATGGGGTTTGAAGTTGTTTGGATGTAATGTCATTACAATTTAATTAATTAATTAATTTTATTTCGGAATGCAAATTTTCCAAGTACATTCAATTTGTAGACGAGTTTCTCCATTTCCCATCGTCCATGAAAGAGTAGCTCTCATCAAGTGAGTCCGAAATTTGTGACATTCTGAAGAATTGCGGGAGAGTTTATCGAGTCAGAAAAAAACACAAGATCTACGTCAATATCAAAATCGATTCATGAATATCATAAGTTAGGTATGGAGTGAAACAAATCGATATTCCGTCAGGCGAGAATTTCATGTCTTCAAATCATCCCCATATTCGGAGACAAAATAGGAGACAATTTCAGATACATGTTTGCTTCTCTTCACATTCGTTGTCTTGCGGATTAGTGGAAAAACAAGGTGAAAAAAAAATCTAAAAAAAGTACGAATCAAGCACATTATTATTCTCACACTTTTTATTATACTTATGCCAATAAAATTATAGAAGCGAATCCACAGTATGTTTGTATAAAAATAAATCATCAGAGCTTGTAATTCACATTCTACGTATTTATGACATAGTACTTCGAATGAATAAGGCCTGATCATGCGACGTACAAAAATGGGAGTAATTATCAAAAATCCATTGCAATAAAAATGGTGTCTTATATACGCTGGTTTTAGGTACACCTATATGAATTATCATTGATTTATTTTTAAAGTTATAATATTCTTGAGGTTGTCAAGTCAATCAGAGATTAATACACAAATTTAACAAAAATTATACATATACATTGGTTGCATAATATTTCAACATACTTTTATTGCTTTGTGTTCCTTAGATGAAGTCTTGAATATTCGAGCGTTAAACTCTACTAATTTGTGGTAACATACACGTTTTTGACAGTTCTAAAAAGCGAAAAAAATTGCAATCCGATATAGTCAACAGGAATTTCGCGCAAGTCCAAGTAATTCAAGCTTTCGGGACCAATGAATGTCGTACTGAAAAAAAAAATGAATCATGTACGTCGTTGAATCAACTATTCTCAATATTTTGTTGATTAACTTTCGTAGCAGCAATACTTACTTGTACAGTATCGTCAAATTATTTTTCAAAAGATCCATGTACCTTAACTTTGTGTTCTTCATAAACAAAATATAGGGCAGACGAGATTTTTGTTGTTGTTACTGTTATTTAGCAGCAAAACTTCCAGAAATCTCAAATTATCGAAAGTTCCAGGTGGGATTGTTTCTATTTGGTTATCGCTAAGACACAGCATTTTCAACCGAGGTATATATTTAAAAATTTCAAGATCACTGCCTATGAGGCCAACATTCGTCAAAGAAAGTACTTCGATGTTCTTCAGCATCAGAATCGAATGTCTGGTCAAGCTTTCAAACTTAGTAGAACTTATCGTCAAGTGAGTTATGTAGTCTGCTGCGTACGGCAAGTCTAACATAGTATTTTTCAGGAATATTTTTCTGACAATCAAGTCTGAGCCGTTAATGCTGTTCTTCACCGAATCTAGAATTTCTGTTGTCAACGCTGGGCAGTTTATAAAGACCAAGTTCAATTCAACATATCTCTCTGGATTATTCGTAACCTGGTTCTGTTTCTTTATAATATCAACGATTCGAGTCATTTCGGTGAGTTCCATGCCAAACACTTCGTTTCGAGTTGCATGTGGTGCACAAGTTACGTTCATGATCAGACTGCGCGGAGTGTCACTTTCTTCTGATTCACGTAGGTCTACAGTGAACCATGTTCCTATGGACGATGGACAATGATATTGCAGTTTTTCGAGTTTGAATGAGTCGATGATCATTTCACATGGTCCACAATTACTGATTGTTGGACAGTGAAATTTTTCACTGGTGACCACGTGGGTTGAAAGAGTCAGGAGAAGGATGAAATTGAATATTAGGAGTTCAGAATTGGAGCGATGTTATTTACGGTTGGATGATTCGGAGTTCTAGAATGGAGTGGGTTTGATCAATTTTGTATGGAAGATTAGTTATTTTATCAATTTAATCAGGGAGATAGCATTTTGTTGAATAAATAGTTTTGTTCATGGGTTATTTCTTCACGCTTGAAACCTGACCTTGTCTGATGAATATATATCGACATCGTCGAGGAGTTTGATGATTCTCTAAATGTCGGAGTATTTTACATCTTTCCGAGGTTTTTGCGGTGATTCAAAGTGTTCAGTGGTTATGATTCCAAGATATTTTATAATATTTCCTGCTTATTGCAGGTTATTTTTCAAAATACCTGGTAACAGTACATTTCACAAGTTGAGAATACGGAGCTTTACTAGGGTCATGATGATGGCAGCGCAAGACCGCAAAGATTGAGGTTTAGAATATCCACGTGTCGCAACTTGGGCAGAAGGTTTTTTTTTGCGAATGTGAAGTTTGCAAAACTCGCCTGCAGCTCGTCTTGCAAACTTCACATTCGTAAAAAAAAGCTCCTTCTGCACTCGTTGAGAAATACACTATTTTACGACGCGGCAGATTTTGCGGCCAAGTCCGAGGCCGAAAAAACTGCCGCGTCGTGAAAAAGCATACTGATGCTCCTTGTTACATAATATACCAATATAATCATATGGAATAATTATAAAATCATTCAAAGTACTTCAAAATTCTTCATTGGTGTTGATGATTTTCATCAGTCATTGGTCAGGTTCCGAACCCACGGAGAGAAATGTTGTTGAAAATGAATGATGTAACTATATAACAACTGTATTGCAGATAAAATATGAAGTTGTCCACATATTATGACATCACCATATTCTACTTCGATTCCGCACTTTTTCCTTCATTTTGGAGCAGAAAAATTTCGAATCCATTTACCTCGTGAACGAATTTTTTCATCCAATTCTTCAGTGTAAAGAAAACTATCATTGAATGTAAATATGTAAGTCGTAACAAGAAACGAATGTAACATTGAATTACGGCACATTGAAAAATAAGAATATTTTTCAAATTTTAGGGGTCTCTACGAAAATTTGTGAGGATTCTGGAAAAAGCCGTTAATAACGTTCCACCGAACTCAATGAATGGTTAAAACATGAAAAATTTCATCAACTTGGATCCTATTAATTTTAGAGCATCATCTAAAACCGTTCTTAAAATTCGTTTTAATTCTGATAAACTTTGATAATTAATCCTTCCAACTTCGATAACGTGATAACATGATGATCATTTATTTTCATTGCTGTAAACATTCAGTAACTTTTCTGATTGCCGTAAAGTTTTCTGTCGAAACTTTTTTGAAAATACTAACTTGGGTACATTTTTGGATCAAAGGGATTTTTGAGGTCATTAGCGATCTATACACGTATTTGAACAATTATACACAGGCGAGTGATTTGTTGTAGAATATTATATAAACTTTTATTGTTCTGTGCTTCTTACATTATATTTGAAAGCTTCGAGTGTAGAATTCAGGATAATTGATTATTCGTTGAGCCCCTCAAATACGAGCTTATTGTCTTCAGAAAACGGTTCACTAGAGAAATTCTCAGAAACAGATCCGCTGAAAAATTCGTGTCGAAAACGCTCACGATATTTGAGGCCCGGGTACGAAAATCCTCTGTTGAAATAGCTATTGCACTATTCTGTGGGAACATACACCTCTTTGACAGTTCTGATAAATGAGAAGAATCGGAGGTTGACAAAGTCGACAGGATTATCCCGCAAGTCCAAGTAATCCAAGCTTGTGAGGCCAGCGAATGCCGAACTGTGATAAAAAACGCATCACGTACATGAGCAATGATCAACTTTTGTATCTTGTGAATCGATTGGCTTGAAGCGGATTTTCTGTGACATAATTTCAATAGCTTGTGAATCAACTAGTGATACTCACGAATGAATTTTCTTCAAATTATTCCCAGAAAGATCCAGGTATCTCAACTTAGCGTTCTGCTCGAACAAACCAGGAGGCAGAGAAGATAAATTATTGTTATTCAGAACTAAAACATCCAAATATGTCAAATTATCGAAAGTTCCAGGATGGATCATTTCAATTTCGTTATCGCTAAGATACAATCTCTTTAACCGAGGCAGATTCTTCAGGATCCCAAGATCATTGCCTGTAATGCTAACATTCTTCAAAGAAAGTTCTTCGATGTTTTTCAGCAGCGGGATTGAATGGTTTGTCAAAACGTCATATTTGGTAGAAGTTATAGTCAGGTGAGTTATTTTATCCGAAGCATATGGCAAGTCTAGAACAGTATTTTTGAGGAATACTTTTCTGACCATCAAGCCTGAGTCACTGATGCTGTTTTCCACTGAATCTAGAATTTCCGTTGTCAACGCAGGACAGTTCTTAAAGTTCAAGTTCAATTCTACAGATTCCCCTCGATTGTTTGTAATCATGTTTTGTTTTTTTATCATATCAACTAATGGAGCCGTTTCTGTGAGTTCCATGCCAAACACTTCGTTTCGTGTTGCATCCGGTGCACAAGTTACGTCCATGGACAAACTGAGCGGCGAGTAACTTTCTGCCGATTCATGCAGTAGGTTTATAGTGAACCAGGTCACTGCGGACGATGGGCAGTGATACTGCAATTTTTCAAGTTTGAATAAGTTCATGAACATTTTGCATGGTCCACAGTTGCTGATTTTTGGACATTGAAACTCTTTTCCCGTAACCACGTGAGTTGAAAGGGTCAGGAGCAGGACGAAATTGAACATTAGTACTTCAAAAGTGGGGCGACGTTTTTCACGGTGAGATGGTACCGAAATCTAGAAGGAAGTGTGTTTCATAAAATTCGATAAGAAATATGTGATTACATTGCGTAGGTCAGAGTCACATCATTTTTTGTAATTGACAGTTTTATTCAAGAGTCATTCCATCACGTCTGGAACCTGACACTGATTGTTAAAAAATATCAACTTTGTCTAGAAGTTTGATGATATTCCGAAATTTTTGAAATGTTCAACCATTTTTCACGTAATCGAAGGTTTTTACGGTGTTTCGGAGTTTCGGGGTTTATATAAATACTGGAAAATTGAAAAATACTCCGTATGATTTTCTACTTATTACAGATATTTTCCTACCTACATATATGTAAAGAGTTTTTTTGTAAGAATTTATTGACATTGTCTGGAAACTTGTTTAGATGAATGAGAATTTAAGTACGAATTGATTACTTCGAAAAAATAGGAATAGCATTTTTTATAAGTTGCATAAATCGAAAGAATAGTCGGATTTGTATATAAAATACCGTCTCACCATGTTTCCAGACGACTGAGAAGTCAGTTTTTTCGATTTTGGATTAATTTCACAATCTGAAAACGATTGATAAATTTCGTCAGAACAAAAGCAACGGCGAGAATAGGTAGCAACAGCTTAATTAGAATGGCAATGGAAATTAAGGAAATTTTTTATCGAGCATTCATGAATAGAAAGTTGGGAAACAAATCACTTTGTAGTAATCTATAGACGATTTGGAGCGAAAAATAGGAATGATACACTCATTAGCATTGATGCAAATGTTTGAGAGTACGTATCGAACTTGCAATTTATAAAAAGAATATTCATAACTACGAACTCAACATCTGAAATAATTTTTTTTGCGAAGTCTTTCATGAAAAATTCGAAAACGATTCGTCTTAAATTCACTTATCAACATCAAGTAATCTTCTTATTTTCTATACGTGTCGTGGAATGAGAAAAGGGACCTGAGCGTTGAAATCTGAATTATTCAGAAGAGGCGTCCGAAAAATATCAAAAATGTTGCTTATTTGGAAAAGCAGTGTTTGAACAATTGAATTATGTTAAAATTTTCTTTCCAATTGTTTAGATGCCTAGGTCCGTCTTCTCATCAACAGCATGTTATCATACTTACTTGATACGAAATATTCAGAACTATTTGACTAGTCATTGTTTAATATAACTCCGAAAAATTTCACCCAGTTAAAGGAACTATTGGATCGAATCATGAAATTATACTCAATTATGTGTCGTATAAGTTACAGAAGATATTGAGACGTGTAAAAACTAAAACAGATTCCTTCATTAAAAAAGTTTTGTTTCAACTTACCAGTTGTATGTGAACAGCGAAATTCCTGGAAGAATATGAAAAGCCTGAAGAACGCCGCGTTTATATAAACGAAAAATCGTAGGAGCTGGCGTAATAATAATTAAAATATTTACGAATCTCATTATTAAAACATTATTTCATTTGTGAAGTATAGAAATGTACAGAATACAAAATAACGAGTTCGTCTGTCTATTGTTGGTTGACGAATTAACGAAAATTTTTTCTTATTTCGTAATGTAGCACTACGCAGCAGAATTACTTTTTTAATTCGTACTCATAAATTTTGGATAGCGTTGTCCATTATTCCACGATCGCAAAAAAGCATTGTTTGTGCAAATCACTCTTCGGCAGATACGTAGAATTATTATCACGCATCGGAATAATTTTAATTTGTAGAAATAATACAAATTCTCGCCTTTATGGTTTTATCTTTATAAAGGTTGAAAATAAAAAGAGTGAAAATGAGCATAATATAATTTGTACGATAGGTACTCACAGACATCTTAATTATTTTTCTCAAATGTTAATCGATGGAACTTTTTTGTATTCTTCCACGAATTGACGGAATAAAAAATTACCCCCTCGCAAATACATAGAAAGTTGATCACGATACATAATAATGTCTCTTCAACGAATCGAAACAATCATTCGCTTCGATCATTTCATTTTTATACGATTTCCAAAGTGGAAGGAAAAAAAACGTGTTTGATGAGTACTGACAATCATCGTCATTAATTGGAATGAAATGTAAATTGATTAAACTTTTTGCGAATTCATTCAAAAAATGACGAAGAATAAAATTCGACAGAGTGCAATGATCTCTGATATATATATCAATTATCAATGATCAAAAGCTTTCGATATTGGATCAAATTATTAAGAATCATTATTTGATTAACGAAGTCAGTAAAATCGTAAATATCTCTTGTACTTAAGAAAAATATTCAGTATTTCAACATTGTTTACTGAGATATTTCATATCCATATTTTATTTTGCGAGAATTTTCAATTTTTGGATTCATTTCAGCTCTTGAAGTTTGAGTAAGCAGAAAATAATGCATCGTATTTAGTCTTTTGCGAATAATCAAACGTACAATTATATGCTGGCCGTGAAGAAATGTAATTTTAAGGACTCGTTATACTCCCACATTTTCGAATCATTTAGCTTATTGGAGGTCATTTTTGTTCAAAAGAATTTTTCGAATATTAAAAATATCATTTAAAGATGACGAAATGGAAACAAAAGAATAATTTCAAGGTGAAATTAGTTATGTCGTCTTTGGATAGAATTTATATGAAATGTTAGTTATTGGATAAATAATGTTAATCAACATCGTTTGCTCCATTAGAAATATAGTGAAGAAAGAGAAAATTTTCCAACGAGCATTCATTTACATGAACGAAAAAAAAAACATTCTTTCGCAATAGGGGAAGATGCCCTGGGTTGGGACGGCCCTTGGATGGGAAAAACATAGTAAATAAAGGATGAAAAATATAAAAAAATTATTTAAGATTCCTTTCATGAGGCATGAATGGCTAAAGTACAAATAAATTTTCTGCAATTTACTCCAAAATATGAACAAAATTCACTTTTTGCCATCAAAAGTAAAATTTTATGGCTCGTTCCCAGTGAATTTTCATAATTTTAGATAAATATTTTTGCAAAACTAAAAATACCAACTTGTAGACAATCCGATTCTTCAAAAAATCTTATCTTCTCAAATTTTTTCAACTTATATCAACTATGTATAAACAATCATTTTCCATGCGCATGCAAAATTCCATGGTTGGGACGGATTTATTTCCTTGGTCGGGACACTTTGCGCATGCGCATTTCATTCTGTTATTGTGTCAATTTCGGTTTTTCCAGTGTTACATCCCGTGGAAAAAAACAAATGTACACAAGATCTATTTTATTTATATTTCCGTGGATGTTTACCTCAAAAACACCGAGTCAAGTTGTCAAAATTTTCATAATAATCTTTTATCAAAAATGTCACTTACATTCACAAAACTTACAAATTGTTAAACTTGTACAATAAAACGTGTTATTATCAATTCAATATTTTTAACAACAATCGAGGATCAATGTAGTTCTTGTAGAATATGATTATTGTTTTAAAATAAGCGTTTCCGATGTTCTGACTTCATTAAGATTCATTAAGATTTGTCGTTAATTTTGATATCTTTCGAAAATCGTGTCAATTTGAATGTAAACATCGAAAAAATGGTAATTTCTGAAATTCAAAAATTTGAAAATCAATTTTTGATAGTTTTTGAATTAGTTTATTTATTCATGAATATTTAATTGGATACATGTGTGTATCTGTTGTCAGTGATTCCGTTTGTCGAGAAAAGATAGATCAACTTAGCGAAAAATTGACTAATTTTTTTTATCGAACTCAACTCCTTTCCCCTACATATGCGATGAAATTTTCAGCTTCTCAAAATTATTTTTTTGCAGTTGATTTGAATAAATAGTTAATGAATTAATATTGGACTAAAGTGTCCCAACTAAGGACTACGTGCCCTTGGTTGGGACGTTTGCATAGTTTTGCAAACATCATTGTGTAATCAACAATTTAGTTTAATGTTCGATGAAATCCATTTCTCAGTGTTGGTTATGCATGAAACTTCATGTGCAAGTAAAAAAAGTATCAATATTATTGAATGTGTTATCCATATTGACGAAAAACAAAAAGCGTCCCAACCAAGGGCACCCTCCCCTAATCTGTAGACGACTCGGAGAGAAAATCAATGAAAAATATCATTATCAGCATCGATAAATATGTTTGTCGATACGTTTCAAACACTTAATTTACACTCAAAAGGAGATAAATAGTGAAGGCAAATATTTGTTATATTTTTATAAATGATAATTGATAATATCCGTAACGAACATTCTACGTATTTTTCAAACGATACTTTTGATGAACAATGCTTTCAAGCACGTTGAACAATAGAAATCGCTATCGAAAATTCACAACTACGTATTGCAATAGTAATGTTTTCAAGTAGTAGAAATAATATTAAAACACTTTTTGTTGATTTACTTACGAACAGTGGATAACGTTTTTATCACTTATTATATACTATCCATTATTTCAATGCAGATGATTGTTTCTCTAATATAGGAGTTTGTTAATATTGTAATGACATTGCGCTAGCCCCTACAGTTTTTGGTGTATATAAATGCGGGGTTCTGCAGCTTTTTTATATTCTTCTGGAAACTTCGGTGCTTACATATAGCTGGTGAGTCCAATCGAATTTATGAAATTGATAATTTTGCATTCGTTTTTTTCATACTTCATCATCATCACTTCCATCACACATAGTTATTATTCTGTCATTTTGTTAATTGAGAAGATTCTTTTACTGAGGTTAATTGTTCATAGGAATGACGAACAATGACCAATAAAAAGAGTTCCTTATATTTTTTATTGAGAAACAACAGAAATTTGAGAAGATTTTTAGTTTTGGATGTCATATTTTACAAGTACACTTTCAAAAATTCTAAAGCCATACGATTCGACATTTCATGTATAGCCCGACATTAGTAAACATTTTGGAACAAATTTGGAAAGAAGGTGACAGGATTTCGAGCTATTGAGCTCATCATTGCCGAGTAATCGAAATATAATATGATTCATGTGAAAAGAAAATATCTGAAATGCTCTCGCGCAAGTGTAAAATTACGAAAATTGGGAAAAAATACGTATAGGTACAGTACGGATAATAATATACATTTACTGTGTTATCCATAACGAACTATCTGTTGACGACGACGTAAATCTTCAGTATCATTCAGATACTGAAGATTCACTTCCCACTACGGCTTTCGAAACATCAGAATATTAAGAATTCAGATCACTTTCATCATAAAAATATATTTTTCAAAAATCGTGTGGTGGAAACTTCCTTGAGTCACTCAGCATTAAATATCATACAAATTCCGAATTGATGAAATCAGTGAGAAACTAAGAGAAATTTTTTTTGCATGATGTTATAAAACGGTAGAATGTCAATTTTTTAAGTATAAAAATATAGGGTTCAATTGAAAAATTAATTAGAAGACAACATCTTTACTTCGAAAACACGTTGTTATGAAAAATTTCGAAAAAAGTTTTTATTTGTAGAATTGCAACATAAGTTCGTCTAAATATTTTTCGATTTTTCGATTTTGATTTATTCGAAAACCGAAAAAATTTTTTTGGAGAAAGTGGAGAAAATGCGATTTTCTCCACGGCTCACGTCAAAAATCGTATTTTCTCCACATTGTTGAAAAAAATATGGTCCTCGACTTGCGCAGAAGGGCCTTTTTAACGGTTGTGATCATAAAACTCGCCTTCGGCTCGTCTTGGAAACCTCACATTCGTAAGAAAGCTCCTTCTGCAATCGTTGATAAATATACTATTGATGGTTAGATTGTATAGTGAGATAGAAAAAATTGTATGAAAACGCCTGAAATTCATAATATGGATCTATGAAATAGATATAAATTGATTTTAGACATCTGAAAATTTGGATTCTGAAAAGCATCTTTATTTCTTTAATAAAAGAAACTCGAAGAAACTGTTGAACTAATTTAATATATTAAAAATGGAATATAAACACGCATATAACTTCTGTAATTTTATATTTTCGCCCTCTGCTCTTTTTTCTTTTTGCAACAGACATGTTTCGAGTACATTTAATTTTAACACAAATTTCTTCATCCCCGGTGGAGAACCTTTTTCGGAAATAAGTTTTTCGTACGTTTTGTTCTACTGACATTATCACTTATTTTGTATAATCCAGATTTTTCTCAAAAACTTTAACCAGTTAACAAATAAATTACAGAAACAGTTCAGTGCGAATTTTACCGTGACACTCAAGTGTTAATTGACGTTAAGTACATAGTATCTGAATCCCAAATTGAAGAATGAATTAAAAACTAATTGTGAGACAGACAATTTATTCAGAAGATGTTTTCAACAATGCTTTCGTCGAGCGATATTATTATTAAAGTGCTAGCTTCTTCAACTTAATTTTACTCATTTTTCAGTGTCATTCGTACGTATAAAAAGCATCACGTATTTCTTTTTTCTTTCTTGGTCCAAAATCCTTCGTTGTGCACACACGAATCGTAAGTTCGACGTACTTATACTTTTATTTACTCTTTATTTTTTTGGTTAGCATAATATCCTTACTTTTATCATGATTTTACATATTTTGAATGTATAAGTTACTATTAAAATGTGAATTGAAGTTGTATTTATTATTGTATTTCCTACATTTTTTCAATAATTCTATTTTAAACTATTCGACAAGTTTTATCATATTTCTCGCTTTATACATATATGAAAAATGTGGATAGCAAGGTTTTTCATCGTTGTCAATTTTCATCGAAAATAGGATTTCATGAGAAATAAATTGTAAATTCTTCTTTTCAGAAATTGTGCTGACCAAAAATCGAAAAATCTGAAATGTTGTCTTCTGAAAGTATGGTGAGACGGTTTTTTATACGAGGATTCGATTTTTCCGATTAATACAAGATACGAGACATTTTCAACTACAATCCATACAAATTTCGATCAATATTCTGCATTTTTATGAGAGTGTTGAATATTTTCAAATAAAAAACGAATAATAAAAAAAAATTCAAAGATATCAGATAGGTACATAATTATAAAACTCGTTCAAATGTCTATAAAATGATTCAAAACACCTCGAAATTGAGGATTCTCGCTCATTTTCCTCAAAAATAGGTTAAATAACTTTATATCCCTCGGTGCAATAAGCGGTCCTTTATTGGCCTGCTCGGGCCCGAAAAACCTTTTTATTGCCTTCGGTGTATAAAGCATCGTATGTGCCAAAGGGCAAAAAGTTGTTTTGGACTCATACAATTATATTCCTCGGCTTCGCCTCGAAATATAACCTCGCATTCGTCCAAAACTTCGTTTTGCCCTCTGGAACATAATATACTATAATATTCCAAGAATCTAAAACATTATGATAATTCTCAACAATGTCGATATTTTTTCATTTTCATACAACTGTATTATTATTTAAGTATAATACAAATTATTTATTATCTCAATATAAATACAAACGAAATAAATTCCATACTTTCGTGAACTTTCGATACTAATCTGATCTAAAATACCAAATTCAAGGACTCCTATTCATCTTGCGATGGAAAACCTCGTCATTTTCTTCAATCACTCAACCTCCGGTTATTCTTCCTCCTAACTCTCGCAAACCACGTAATTACGACCGCAGAATTACACTGCCCAACAATCAAGGCCTGTAACTCATATGAAATATTCATCGACTCACTGGAGTTCGAAAAATGCCAGTACCAAGGCCACAAATCATCCAACAAAACTTCCTTTACCATAGACCTCTATGAATCCGAAGAGAGTAACCTGCTCAGCAGTCTGACCATGAACGTAACTTGCGAACCACATGCAACTCGGAACGACGTGTATGACATAGAACTCACGGAACTGACCCAAATCGTGAATATGGTGAAAGAACAGAACAAGGACAGAAATGTTCAAGGGGAACCTGTTGAACTGAACTTGGCCTTTACAAACTGTCCTGCGTTGACAACAGAAATCCTAGATTCAGTGGGGAACAGCGTCAGTGGTTCAGGCTTGATTGTCAGAAAATTATTCTTGGAAAATACTTCTTTAGACTTATCATTCGCACCGGGGAACATAACTCACTTGACTATGAGTTCTACGAAATATGACAGATTGGTAAAGGAATCGATTATGCTGATAGAAAACATCAAAGAACTTTCTTTGACGAAGGTTAGTCTAAAAGGCAGTGACCTTGGGATCCTGAAAGATCTATCAGGGTTGGAGAGACTGTATCTTACAGATAACGAAATTGAAGAAATCGATGATGGAACATTCGATGATTTGGTGGATCTGAATGTGTTGTTTTTGAATAAAAACAGGTTATCTTCTTTGCTTTCTGGGTTGTTAAAGAAGAATAAAAAATTGCGTTACCTCGATATCTCAGAAAATAAACTGGTCGAAATTGAGTCGTGAGTAATTTTGCACATTGGAATCAAATTCTTTGTTTTATTACATATTTTTCTGTAGTTTTTCAAATGGTTTTTGATATTTCACAGTTCGACTTTCTCTGGTCTCACGAGCTTGGAGACTTTGGACTTGAGGGATAACCCCATCAACTTAACTAAGAACGAAGTTTTGGAACGACTGAAAAATGCTTTGAAAAGACTGTATGTCACCGAAAATTCTTTTCCTGTAATTAATAGAAACAATCCTTCTACCGAAAGTCCAAATGAAAAGCCTTCTACCGAAAGTCCAAATGAAAAGCCTTCTACC
>JAPYZK010000576.1:30983-61284 GCA_030522785.1 Platygaster equestris
CAAATGAAAAGCCTTCTACCGAAAGTCCAAATGAAAAGCCTTCTACCGAAAGTCCAAATGAAAAGCCTTCTACCAAAAGTCCAAATGAAAAGCCTTCTAGCGAAAGTCCAAATGAAAAGCCTTCTACCGAAAGTCCAAATGAAAAGCCTTCTAGCGAAAGTCCGGAAAACAAGCCTACTACTGAAACTTTGAATGAAAAGCCTACTCCTCAAAGTTCTCAAGAAAATCTTTCTTCGGAAGGTTTTGATGAAGAAGAAGAAAACTCGGAATTAGTGCCGACAGATATTCCCGATTATTCCGATCCGGATGAAGGTATTGTTTGAACGCTTGTGTAAAATGAAATAAACAGTGTGTACCAGGAATTTACTACAGCGGTTTTTTTCGTCTTTGCACACTTTTTTACCTATCTGAAAAATTAAGTAGTTTCCGAGACATCGAATTCTGCATCACTTAAAGAAACAGTTGTAAACTAAAGTTACCGAATGAATTTTATTATATCGGAGTTTAATTTATTGTTATATTCAAAATATCCGAAGTGGAAGTTTAGAGAGGTTTTGTGTCAGAATCAGAGCAATGGAAAATAGGTAATATTCCGATGTAATTTGGTAAGATTATTGATAAGTTTCGATAGAATGTAAGATTTCGTAAATTTGAAAATGACTCAAATTCTACTCATTTCTGCTTATATATTATAAGTGATAAAGAATATTGCAGAATTTGGAGTGGTTAATGATGCCAAAAAATGACGGATTTGGAAACAGTTCGTCTTTTTAAATTGTCTTGATCGGTTTTATTCTTTTTGTTCAAGGATTATAAGAACATTCAGCATTCTTTATAGAAAGAAAAAAAAACAATTTGAATTCAATTTTACTTTGTAAAGTATCTATGGGTAGAAACAAGAAATCTTTAATCGGTTGGAAGTCTTTTATTTTTGTGAAGGATAAACATTGTTTTTTTCATGTAGTTATTTACAGGTAATTTTTGTCGAATATTTATAAATATTTTTGATTATGCGATGAATCAAACAAAAGTTCCGTTTTCGTTCTGTTACACCATGAACAAGCTTTCTAATTAAATAGTTTCAAGTGTCAAAACTCGTAATGTTTATTACCCTTCGTGATTAAACATTTTAAATAGAGAAATGTTCGAGGAGTCTCGTTTCTATTGAACGAATTCTATTTCCTTGGAAAATTATGAATTATAATTGTCGATTTAAAATGTTTCAAAAAATGTTATGAACTTTTTTAAAATTTTCAACAATTTCCGTTAATTTTCTACTTTTATAGTAAAAATTTGGAACTTTCGCAGGAGTTTTTTGTAGTACGACCATGAAATGATTCGAAATTTTTCGAAAATTCAATGTATATTTTTCCAGGCTACTTCGATATTTGAGACATTGAAACAAAAAATTATTATTTTTCAGAGAATCGAGTAACGCATATTTTCTGAAGCTACTTCGCACATTAATTATTATGTGCTTTCCAATCGCGAATTGATCAATAATGAGTGAGAAATTGGCGAAGACAATTTTCAAGGACTTCTCAGCTATATTTTTGTCGAATTGTATTCTTTCTGCAGTTGTTTCTTCATTTACGAAATTCGTTTAATTGATGACCAATTTTCGAACGTACAAAAAGACACGTATTTTTAGTTTTTTTCTTCACTTCAGAATTTTTACCTGTGTCACCACGAATCGTAAGTTTCATAACTATTACTTGGTTCGAGAATATCCAGTACATTTATATTTTTTCCATAATCATAATTTATGCGTATATGTGAAAATGATTCACTCATTCAAATAGATTACTGATATTTGCGATTTAATCGAAAAAAATCAGAATAGCAAAATTCATACATAATAGAAATTTTTCCAGACAATATATGTGTTGAGAAACAATTTTTTAATTTCAGAAAGTTTCGTTGACCGGAAAACGATCAAATAAGACTTTTCAACACATAAAAAAATGGTGAGATAGTCTTCTATATGGAAATTCAAAAATCCTACATTTCTGGAAAACTTCAACCAATTTTAGAAGTTTTTGAAAATCGTATAAATTTCAAATCTACTTCGAAAATACTCTGAAAATTCCAGTGAAATTCAGAAAATTTTTCGTTAATTTCTAGTGCATATTTTATTAGATCCTCTAAAAATAATAAGGAAAAATCCACATGTTCCTAAAATTTTGAAAATAAATATTTTAGTATATCTCTTATCAAGGGGCAGAACCGAGTGAAAACGTGAATCTACACCTTGATAAGAACTGTATTTTTTGTATCAAACACATTTCCGAGCGCTTTCGTTGTTTGCGTACTGTTACCCTAAAGACTACGTTTCGAATCGATGAGTCGCCGCCATGACACCGCCCGAGACGACTGAGTATGTTATGTTGGAGCACCTTATACTAAACACATGTGTTCAGGTATGAGGTGCACCTAAACACTCTATTTACACGCGCACTGTGTTCATCGTTCGAAACGTAATCTTTAGGTTAACGGTACGCAAACAGTTAAAACGCGAGTTCTGATGTGTGAGATATAAGAAATTCTTTCTACTTCTACTTCTAAATTTATAAATATTACCAGAACGCCTCTAAAATTACCAAAAGTGATGGACATTTCGAAAATTCAAAGAATTATAAAGACTGAAAACTTCAGAAGAAATTTAGATACCAATGATTCTAGATTGGATTTATTGGAATACCAATAATTTGAGGTGAAATTCGATATTGATACCAATAAATCAAAGTCAAGTAAAGGTCGATCAAGGTCAACACTTGAAAACAATCATTTCTAAAAATAACAACAATAAACACAGCTATAACATATTCAATGTTTCATTCTAGAATTTGAAATCATCTGATCGCGAAAAAAGTCACCTGACTGAACATTTTTTCCTTCTCCTGACTCTTTCAACCCACGTAGTCACGAGTGAAAAATTCTACTGTCCAAAAATCAGTGCCTGTGGACCATGCCAAATACTCATGAAGTCGTTCAAAGTCGAAAAACTGCAATACCACTGTCCATCATCATCCAAAACTTTGTTCACAATCAACCTCCACGAATCCGAAGAACGTAACTCGCCGAGAGATCTGACCATGAACGTAACTTGTGAACCAACTGCAACCGAAAAGGATATGGTTGCCATGTATCTCACAGAAACGACTCAAATCGTTACTATGATCAAAGAACGGAACAAAATCGTAAATGATGCATGGGAATCGATTGGATTGATCTTGTCTCTTTCAAACTGTCCTGCATTGACAAGCGAAATTCTCGATTCAGTGGGAAACAGCGTCAAGGACTCAGGCTTGATTGTCAGAAAAGTATTTTTGAAAAATACTATTGCAAAGTTGACACACGAAGAGGGGGATGTAACTCACTTTAGCATGAGTTACACAAAATTTGAGGATTCGACAAGGAAATCGTTTGCTCTGCTGAAAAATATTGAAGAACTTTCTTTGAAAAATATTGGTCTGATGAGTAGTGACCTAGGGATCCTGAAGGATCTACCAAAGTTGAAGAGACTGTATCTCAACGATAATCGAGTCGAAACTATTGGCAAATACACATTCGAAAATTCGAAAGATTTGGAAGTGTTGCTTTTGAGTAATAATGGGTTATCTCATTTATCTGAGAAATCGTTTATACTCACCAATAAGTTGTGGTACATAGATCTTTCGAAGAACAAGTTGACGACCTTGAACATGTAAGTTATGGTGCATATATTATAACATATATCTATTAATAAACATGCTTTCTTAACATGTTTTTTGTACTTTTCATGAGTTATAGGCCTCAATTCTATGGTCTTGCGAGCTTAGAATCCTTGGACTTGAGGGATAATACCGTCACATTTATGGAAGGCTTCGTTTTTGGATACTTACTAAATCTTAAAAATCTGGCTTTACCGAAAATGGATTTTAACAAAGATTTCAAGAAAGAAAATCTGCCTGTGGCACTGCGTGAAGACTGGGACTTGAATTACATATCTACGTGCAAATCTGATTTTAGTTATGCCGAAGCTAAGCAATTTTTATATCAGTTGAAACACTTGAATGTTAAATTTGAAGAACGTGACTGTTGAATTTGTCAGAGCATTTGGAGAATAAAATATGGAGACATATGCTTGATATATTGCATTCTCTATTACCTTTACCTTTTCATTCCACGTCACAATGAAGATATTTGGAATACATGCAAAAATTCCGGAAATGTTTGTTGATTTTAAATATTTGTTGAAGTTTTTTTTGAATAATTATTTTTTGTCTTATTATCAAATTTGCGTGTTCAAATTCTAAAATACGCAATTCTGGATTTTTACGCATTTTTCGTTTATTAGTGAATAAATTCTCGAATATTTCGATTCGACGTAGAGTTTACTTTTTCAAATACGTAAGAAAATTAATTTTTTTTTTCAATTGGTTTTATTTTTTATTTTGTGTACCTAAATTCCAAAATTTTTAGAGTCTGATTGATTCTATTAATTGAAAAAACAACTAAACTAGGAGAACTAATTTATGATTTTCTCCTATTTTTTCCGAATTCAGTGTTTTTGAATATTCTGTAGTTCTGCTATCGCATTCGTAAAAAAAGTTCTTCTGCACAAGTCGCGGTGCGCGGATGTTCTGAATCCCGATACATGAGGTTTTGCGCAGCTAACATCATGCTCCTGGTGAAGCTCCATTCTCACAACGAGTTGTGGACTATAATTTTTACGACGAGCATGCATGGAAATTTGATATTCAATGTATGTGGAGCATAGCCAATTCGGCCAATGGCACGCCCCTTTTTTCCTTCACTGCTGAGAGTGAAGGAATAGAGTATTTCTCAACGAGTTCAGAAGGAGCTTCTTTCACTAATGTGAGGTTTTCAAGACGAGGCGAAGGCGAGTTTTGCAATTACATTCGTTAAAAAAGCTCTTCTGGACAAGTTGAGGACTATATTTTTTCCAACAACGTGGAGAAAATACGATGTTTAAAGTTTTGAGCCGTGGAGAAAATCGCATTCTCCCCACGGGGTTGGAAAATCGTAGTCTGTGTATCAAGGCAGCAAAGTAGGCTTTTGTCGTACAGACAGAATTTTCAGTAAGAAGTTTGTACGGGCGTGATTTTCGGCACGATGCGAAGTCGAATGGCGGAAAAGTGCCGGTACAAGCCGAGTATTGAAAATTCTGCTTGTACGACGATGGCGTACTTTTGTACGCTATCGATATCGAATCCTGACACTTTCGCGGTTTTTCGTAACAGGTGCATAAGCAAATTCGAAATTTTCTGAAATTTCGATGTATATTAAACCAGGTCACTTCGGTATTTCAGACACTGGAATAAAAAACTAATTTATTTTCAAGGATCAAGTCATGATGCATATTTTTTTCAGCCACTTTGTACATTGGATATTATGTACATTTAAATAGTAAATAAATCAATAACGAGTAAGAAATTAACAGACAATTTTCAAGGCCTTTTCGGCTATGTTTTATCGAATCGTATTATTTTCGCAACTCTTTCTCCGTTTAATAATTCATCAGTCTTATTGATGATCAATTTTCGAACCTACAAAAAAACATGGATTTTTCGTTTTTTTCTTCACTTCAAAATTTTTCTTGTGTCACTACGAATCGTAAGTTTCATGACTGCTATATATATTTTTATCGGGAATAGTTAGATTTCTATTTTTTCCATAATTATTTATGTGTGTATGTAAAAACGATTTACTTATTCGAATATATAACTGATATTTTTGTGATTTTATCGAAAAAAAAATCAGAATAGCAAAATTTATCCATGGATTTGCTCACTGCATGAAAATTTTTTCAGAAACAACTGTTTGATTTTAGGAAGTTCAGTTGACCAGAAATCGATCAAATTCGGCTTTTCAACGTCTAAGAGAATGGTGAGATAGTCTTCTATATAAAAATTCCTACATCCTTAATTTTTGAACAACCATAACAAATTTTTGAATTTCTAAATGATTCTGAAAATTTTCGGAATACTTTCAAAATTCGATTCTCCAAAAATTCGAGTGACCTTAAGAAAATTATTCTTCAAATTGCAGTTCAAATTTTATCAGTTACTCGAAAAATAACAAGGACAAATGCACTATTTTCCAAAATTTTGAAAAAAAAAACCCTTTTTATTCATACTTCTAAACTTTCAAGTATTACCTGAAACCCTTGAACATTTTTGAAAGTGATGAACACTTCAGAGATTCAAAAAATTATCAACCCTGAAAACTTGACAAAATTTGAATACCAATACGTTAAGGTCAAGTTCCATTTACATACCAATAATTCAAGGTCAACTTTGATCACTGATCTGTAAAATACACTGGATAGCTGATTCCTACTCCCCCACCACTAGTTCTCTGACCCCAATTGTACGGCGCCGTTTGTAGGTATTCGGACAGGACATGCGCGCTAAATCGGCGCGACATGTAAATTTATACGGGGTAAATGACTGATTTTAAAATTCGCGACGCTCTATCGCGCATGTCCTGTCCGAATACCTACAAATGGCCGACCAAGAACATTGTATTGTATATCTATACATATATGTATTGGCGACGTTCAATTAGGGACATCCCCACCTATCCTATCAGCTATCCAGTGTATTTTACAGATCAGTGACTTTGATTTTAACACCAATAAGTCAAGGTCAACACACGACAACAATTATCTCCAAAAATAAGGACATTGAACACAACTACATATAACATATTAAATTCTTCATTCTAAAATTTCGAATTTTCTGATCGTAAAAAAAGTCATCTGACTCCATTTTTTCCTTCCTCTGACTCTTTCAACCCACGTAGTTACGAGCGAAAAATTCCTCTCAGTACCTGTGGGCCATGCAAAATACTCATGAACTCATTCAAAGTCGAAAAACTGCAGTACCGCTGTCCATCATCCAACAAAACTTCGTTCACAATCAACCTCCACGAATCCGAAGAACGTGAGTCGCCGAGAGATCTGACCATGAACGTAACTTGTGAACCAACTGCAACTCAAAAGGATATGGTTGCCATGGATCTCACAGAATCGACTCAAATCGTTACTATGATCAAATAACGGAATAAAATTGTAAAGGATGCATGGGAATCGGTTGGATTGACTCTATCTCTTTCAAACTGTTCTGCATTGACAACCGAAATTCTCGATTCAGTGGGAAACAGCGTCATGGATTCAGGCTTGATTGTCAGAAAAGTATTTTTGAAAAATACTATTGCAAAGTTGATACGTTAAGAGGAGAACGTAACTCACTTTAGCATGAGTTATACAAAATTTGAGGATTCGACAAGGAAATCGGTTACTCTGCTGAAAAATATTGAAGAATTTTCTTTGATAAATGTTAGCCTCACAGGCAGTGACCTTGATATGTTGAAGAATCTAGCACGGTTGAAGAGACTATATCTCAATGATAATCAAATTGGAACCATTGACATAAATACATTCATTAATTTGGAAGATTGGAACGTATTGCTTCTGAGTAATAATGAGTTATCTTCTATACCTGCAGGATGGTTTCGGAACAACAAAAAGTTGTGGTACATGGATCTTTCGAAGAACAAACTGACGACCTTTATTAACGGGTGAGTAATGTTGCATATAATGACCAATATATTTGTCGAGAAACATGCATCCTTAATTAAAGTTTTGTGCTTTTTATCATCTACATCTATCAATTCTACTATCTGAAGGGCTTAGAAACCTTGGACTTGAGGAATAATAGCGTCACATGTATGGAAAGCTAGGTTTTTAAATACTTACATCATCTTAAAAAGCTGGCTTTACTGAAAATTAATTTCAACGAAGATTTTGCGAAAGAAAATCTGTCTATGGCACTGCGCCATGATTGGAACTTGAAGTATGTATCTTCGTACAAGTCTGATTTCAATTATGCCGAAGCCAAGAAATTTTTTTCTATGTAACACTTGTATTTTAGATTTGAAGAACGTGACTGTTCAATTAGTCAGATCATTCGCAGAATAAAACATGGAGTTCTATGATAATCTATCACTTTTTTTATATCTTCCACTTTTTTGTATCTCACTTCGCAACGAATATACATATTTCGGAAACTTTTGTCAATTTTAAACATTCGTCCAAGTTTAAAAACTTTTTTTCATAAATATCCTTTGTTGTATTATTAAATTCGAGTATTTGAATTCTAAAATCCGTAAATCTGGATTTGAAGCTTATTCATTCGAATGACGTATTTTACTATATTTTACGTTTGGACAGTAATTACATTTCTGAATGTTTCGATTCAACGTGGAGTTTAAGTTTTTGGATACGAAAATCTATTTTCTGGAAATTTGTCTTATTTTCAATTTTGTGTACCTAAATTCAAAAATTTGCAAATTAGAATCAATTCTCATAATTTGAAGTACAACTAATTCAAGATTTTTTTTTTGTATTTTTGAGATTGATGAATAATTCAAATCGCGAAAAAATGTGAAAATATCGAATTCAAATTCAAAAAGAATTCTCAGAATAGTCAATTTTCATGTGCAAATATTCTAATCCGTGAGTTGAATCTTATGAAACCGAAATTCGATAGTCTTCAGTTTTTTATAATCGTCCTTTAATACCTTTTTCTACCATTTTCGAATTTTTGATACATCGAGTTCCGGATTCACGAGATTCCGTATTTTTAGAATAAAATTGTACAGAATAAAATACAAAGACATTGCTTTTTTCATTCCCTCCACTTTTTTTTATCTTACTTCGCTAAGGAGACATTTCGAAAATTTTCGTCAATTTTTAACATTTGTCGGAATTTGTTTTTTTGTTTATTTTTTTTTTTTTTTTTTTAATATCTTTCGTCTCATTATCAAATTTGATTGTTCAAATTCTGAAATCCGAAAATCTGGATGTGAATATCAATTTAAATGACGCATTCTATGTTTAGATAAATACATTTCTGAATGTTCCGATTCAACGTGGAGTTTGAGTTCTCAAATCCAAAAATCGACTCTTTTTCAGTTCGTCGCATTTTCAATTTTGTATCCCTGAATTCCAAATTTTGCGAATTCGGATTAATTTTACTAATCTAAAAAACAACTGAACTAGAATAACTAATTTATCATTTTGTTTCATTTTTTCCGAATTCTGTGTTTTTGAAATTGATAATTCAAATCTCAAAGAAATGTAAAGTATCGAATTAGAATTCGGAAACAATTCTTAGAATAGTAATTTTCAGGTGCAAATACTTAAATCTTTGAGTTAAATTTTTCGAAACCAAAAATTCGATGGTATTCAATTTTTTATCATCAATTTTTAAAACCTTTTCTTTTATTTTCGAATTCTTAATACATCGAGTTTCGGGATCATGAGATTTCGAATTTTTACGATTTTGCTTCAAGATGACATATAAAATTGGTAAATTTCCGAATTTTTCTACTCAAATTTTCACTCAAATAAAATTATCGAATTCTACAATAATTACAATTTGGAGTACAATTACTTAAATATTCGTTAAATCGAAACTGTCCTAAATTTTTAAGAGTATAGTTTCGAATTTCATATTTTGAATTTTCATCTTCATTTGGAGGAAACTGTACATATAGATAAAATATCAGAATTCCAAATTAATCCAAAGATTCTGCGTGAAATAGAGAATTCCTGACAGGCATCAATTAATTTCCCAAAATGAATATTTATTTACAAGCTTTATTTCGACACCATTATATGGTTCCATACATGATCTCGTGAACAAACAATACACACACATTCCCAGTAAACCCACATAAAAATCAATAGTGTTGAAAAAATATAACCCTAATGTGGTCACTACAATTTTTCATTTACTTCAATTACCATGTGCATGATGAACATTTTTACTATTAAAATCCTCGATTTTTTTACAATCATCTATTCTATTTTCAATAGAATTCTCTACTTGCAATCCATTTTTATCCATTTTTCCAAGTCATTTATTACATTTATTTTCTCAGGATTATAATAATTAATAAACATTATCAGCATTTAATTGTCAATGTCCAATTTTTTGAAAAAAATCATAATTGTTTATTCCCTCAATTTTTCTAGCACACGTGAAAAAACTCTCCCTTCAAAAATAAACGAAAAAATAGCGCATTCAAATTTAACAATAAATTATTCAAAATTATTCATGTTTATTAAAAATCTAATAAATTCCATAAAAAGCTGGACTCAGCCTACACCAATTTAAAAAATCCCATGCAAATACCATACAAAATATCATCAAACTCATAATCAATAATTATTAGCACCTGCGATTGTTTAGAAACGGCAATATTAATATTATATCATATCAATGTATATTACATACAATGTATAAATGTTTCCACGTTTCTATATATTTTCATATAAAGCGTTTTGAATCACAAACACAGTCCTTTGATGCAATGCCTGATATATAAATATTAATCGAGTATGTATCATATTTGTATAATATTCTGTACATTCCTGTCCGTAAATTTTTGCAACCCATAACACGAAAAAATCCAACGATGAAAATCCTCGAAAATATAAAAAATATGAATAAATTCCCGAATTTGCTAAATTTGTATTGTAATTCCTGGCGATATGGAAAATTGTACGTTTGTCGCTTTTTCAAACAATTGACTTCGAAAAATGATCGATGATTCGGAAATCATTTTTTTGGGTGATGAGATGTAAAAATAGGCGAGTTTATTGCAAGTACCACGTGCGATTTTTTTAGTTATTACTCTTTTTCATCGTCATTAAGGTCATTTTCATGATTCAGAAGGGTCGAATTATCGCCGACCAAATTGTCGGCTTCGGCTTCCTCGATGTTTTTGCGATGTCGCTTTATGGCTTTTCGTTGTACGTAGTACAAGCCAATCAGCGTAATTACGGTAATTGCTGCCAGTAATGCCAGTACCAAGTGAATTAATTTCGTCATTTGACTCGAATTCTGCAATGGAAATCAATCGTTATTTGCATTTCAGGTAAATTGCACGTTGGTTGGGTGGGTTTTGTTTTTATGAGAATTACGAGATTTTTGGGGAAATAGTTTTTGATTGCTTCAAATCTTTGTGAGTTTCGAAAATTTTTTGGAATGTATAGTGGAGTTTTATGTTGATTGAGAGTCAGCAATTTTAAACAAAAATTGCGTTATTTGGGAGTTGAATTTTGGAATTTTTAGGTATTTTGGATTTTAGATGTTAGAATTTCTGGGTTGTGAAATTCGAACTCTTGAATTTCGAAGCATATGAAATGGCGAATTTCTTTCAAATTTATATGATAAAATTATTCAGAAATCACGTATGGTTTCAAATTTTTACAGTTTTTATGAAATTGAGATCGAATTTTGAGTTTGGAATGTTAGGTAAAAACGAACAATTTCGAAATATCCGATTATACGATACTAATTTTGAGGTTCGGAATGAAATTTTTCTTATCCTAAGAATTTCAAAATTTTTTGTATGAGTACGTTTTGCGATTTCTTGATTTTTTAATTTTGTAATTTCGTCGATTTTTATCATTTAGATTGGAATTTTTTTAAATTCAAACTTCAAAATCTGATTTTGATAACGATTTCGGGATTGAACATGAAAATTTTTAATCTTTGGAACTCATAACTTTCAGCATTTTTCAATTCCTGCAATTTGCGTCATTTCAATTCGAATGTTTTAATATCAACACCTTCAAAATTTGATTTTTGAATCTATAGAATTCTAAATTCTCATTTTTCTGCAAATTTGTTAGTCCATTTAAATTTCGTTATTACGATCTTTCGATCTATCATTTTTTCAAAAAATTAATTAGCCTCTATCAATCTCAAGACTTTGATTCGAAATTTTTTCCAAATTTTCAAAAATGGAAGGATCATTATTTATAATTCAATATAAATCTACCTCATTATCCAACTCAATCACCATCTTCAGAATAATAGTATATTATACATCTATAAATTCAAGATTTTTTCCAACGGCTTCTTCTCGACTTCGCCTCGGCCTACAACCATGCAAACGTAAAAAAAAAACTTTTTTTCTTTACTTGCAGGGCAATAAGCAGCCATTTATTCCCCTGCAGTACATAAAATCCTCATTCCCTCATGAATCCTAATAATTTTCTTCAGATAGAATAATAGATCCGACAATTATTTCCTAATCACGTAAAAGTAGTCATAAATTGGTACCAAATCCAAACATCCCACAAAAAAACCTTCACGGAACTCGATTTCAGGGCGATTCGCAACATTTTTCACGAATATGTTTAACTATTGATCACTGCACCAAAAGCTATTCGAGGGAAGCAAAAGCACGTTTGTGCGATCAATGTTTAAAGCGTGTCCAGAAATCTAAAAGTAGACACGAAACGTTCTCAAAGTCGAACTCGATCATTTTAAGGGCTTTTACGGAAAGTGGTTTTTCGCATGTGATCATCGTTCCCCAAAACGACTGCGAATTTTGCATCCATTTACGTCAATTCTTATCCTCATTCGTATTTATACTCAACTTTTATTTCTCAGTAAAACGGAAAACCTTTATATAAATCTACTACGTATTTTCTGGATGAACTTACAGCCCAGCTCAAGTAAGAATGACTCCGTATACAAGGTGCCCAAGGTTTAATTGTGCCCTCCGGGGTTTTGAAAATGAGACCCTCCAAGCTGAGTCCGTGGGCTAGAACGCTCGTCGTAATGTTCCCCTTTTTGTAAGAAGCTATTCCTGCCTTCATGTACATTTGAGGAACCGTCTCGTTTTCCCTGAGTTTCAGAGTCACCCGGGGCAATTTGGACTTTTTCGGGTGTACGGTGCTGGTCAGGAGACTCGTGGGCAACATTGCTTTCGGAGAAGAGGGCGAAAAAAGTTCGGAATCCTCTTCTGGAGACGAGGTTGTCGAGGCAGAGATGGGGTTCAACGCTGAAGTTGGTTCTAGAAAAGTTTTTTGAAGAAGATTTATCGTGTATTTTTGGATAATCGTGAGTATTATGTTAGATGCGTATGCATGTGATGTTAGAGTTATTGGATCATATATGATTTTGACATCAAAAACGTCCACGAAAATCTGCTTTCATTAAAATAATAATTTACAAACGATTGAGTCTTCGTAATCCATGAATCATATCTTTTTTCTTGCATCAGAAGGATTGAAATCTCATATCAATCATTTAACGAGTATTCAACGATTCGTCAGTTATTGTACCATCATAATTCGAATTATTGGTGACATAATTAGGCTTCTCCAATGATGGCACGAACGGCCATGAATCATTGCGACCTCGAAAAATTCCTCTGATATCTATGATTTTCTTGACATTGCATCATTGTACAATCGTTTATAAATCATAAATTTCACATAATTGCAAAATGATGCGATGGTAGTTGAAAACAAAATTTTTGCAAAATAATCATTCAAAATCGAATGATTTAATGTATTTTTTGTTTTTTTTTTCATTGGTTCTCGGCGCTTAGTGCACTTCAGTGCTATTAGGCCATCCCACCATGCTTTATTTTTGACTCTTAAATTTCTGGCACTCTGAACGACTTCGGTATTTACCTCGACTTGGGAAATCTATGTCTCACCATTGACCCGCGGGAAAAAACCATGAAAAACCCGGCGGTGAAGTCGTCGGAATTATCGATCGAACCTTTCTGTTGCCACTACCATGGTGTTTCCACCATCAACAGGAGGATTCGATTTTCTTCCTAAAAGCCACCATGCTTTTGCTCCAGTCGAGACTTCGCTAGCGGTCACCCATCCAGGTACTTGAATGAGTCACCACCGCTTGACTTTTACGATCAAACGGCGATCTCGAGTGACCCAACACTACGGGGCCTCTCGAAAGATTCA
Organism: Platygaster equestris; assembly: GCA_030522785.1. Lineage (NCBI taxonomy): Eukaryota > Metazoa > Arthropoda > Insecta > Hymenoptera > Platygastridae > Platygaster > Platygaster equestris. The sequence continues at coordinate 44,788 of JAPYZK010000576.1, forward strand.
ATATGACGGTACGGTAAAATTTTTATTATAATCCGATATTATCTGCTGGTTAGGACATCTTGTCGTCATCCACCCTTCTCCAATCCTCTATAAGTACTCAGAAAATTATTTTTGTTATCAATAAACTATTTTGATAACAAAAAATTGGATTAACAAAAAGTTAATTGAAGCAAAATTCTTTCCTAAGTTCATATTCTTAATTCTAAAAAATCCGATATTATCTACTGGTTAGGATATCTTGTCTCCTTCCACCCTTCTCCTATTTTCCATACGAACTCAGAAAACAATGTCTCTTATCAAATAACCTAACTAAATAACCAAAAATTGGTTACTCAAAAAGTTAAACAAAACAACAACATTCATTTCCAAGCCCGTATCTCCAATTCTGAAAAATCCGATATTATATACTGGTTACGATATCCCATTTTCTTCTTCCAGCATGGCACTCTTCTTCCTCGACTCCCTACACACACTCAAAAAAAGTTTCCATCAACTCGCAGCCAGCCAAGCGAATCTTTTGTCAAATTAACATAAAATTTCCCCGAGTATATACCTGTCATCTCGTTCGTGGTCCTCCCCTCATCCCCCATAAACAAAGGCGTCGTGGGCTCTATCCTCTGCATCATCCCACTGCTCACAGAATCCAATTTCGACCCCGCATCTTGCAACTTCATCTTATGTCGATTCTTCTCCCGCATGTTCGTCACATTCGCTCCACTCACAAACTTCCGAAAAGTTTCCCGGGGGATGCCGAGTATCGCACCCCCGAATTTCGTTCGATTTATTATGACGGCAGCGGTCAGAGCCAAAATCGTCAACACGACCACGAGTATTATTATATATTTCGTCACTCGTGCTTTTTTCTTTGGTACTGAAGGTCCGGAACCGGTCCCGGATTGTTCGTTTTGTGGCAGAATCGTGTACTGAAGACTCGCGTCCCCTTTTCTCACGGTTTTGTACATTTTTTGGTATCTGAATAAGGATTTCGGTTATATTACGAGATATTTTTCGGAATGACCATCGAATTTATGACAGAAAAGTGATGATATCTTGCTTTTTTCCGAAAATTGTTCGATGGTATTACATCCTTAGTAATGATTTCCCGAAAATGATCAAAATATGACATTTCAGTGAAAAAGTAGAACACAACACTTTGAGGAAATACAACATTGCGGGCGTACTCACGATTATTGTACGAACTAGGACGACTTTCTAGGAGCGCGAAGTTTTAGTGCCTGGTTAGCTAAACAAATCGAAATTTCAGAACATCGAGCGTGGTTATACATGCGAAAAAGCAGACTGATGGCCGAGTGTATAGACAGAACCTCGCCTGGGGATGATTCTGGTCGAAAACGCGCAGATGCATTCCGTCCACAGGCTGGTGGCGTTCACGCAAGCGCCCCGAGATCACCCCTCGCGGAGAAATTTTCCTCGGGAATGATTTGTGGAGGCAGGGGTAAAGTTCAAGGTCGATAAAGTAGAGGAGCTTCGTTGCAAGTGCGTCGAGGTATGCGTTTTTTAAATACTTTCGTGCACAAACAACGAAAAGTGAAATGACGTCCAAACATGAATATTATAATCCGGTTAAGTCAGCATAATTCATCAGCCTGCTCATATTTTGATGAGATTTTTTATTCATCGTTAAAAAAGACGTATACAAAATATTCTGGTATGATAGAAGCCTCTGAAATTATTTGGTTTCGTTTCGTAGAATGTGAAGACTAGTGTAAAAAATCGTACGTAAATATATCTTAGGTCATAATTTTTGGCACTGAATCAAAATGTAGCTACTGATCCAGATATGCATGCGGAATGAACTTGAAACTTGTAGTGTTATGAAAAAGTTACGAAAAGTAACTCGTGAATCCACAATATGTTGTATAACCTTAAAGAAGATGAATTTTAGGGGTCTAGAGGCAGAGCCCCTAAAAAGTTTCCAAAATATTTTCTGAAAATGCTGTATGTCACAGAAGCACCCCAATTTCTGACTTTTCTACTGCATCGTAGGCATAGCTGTGGAAGAATCGATTTGTTGAGCATCCGCGGATCTCCACAACTGAGTCACGGTTTTAGTCTGTGTATGGAAATTTATGGCCTGTAAAATATAAAAAATTTTTTTTCGATTTATAAAACATTTGTTACGGCTCAATTTTTTCCGTTTTAAGAACCGCGAGTTCATTCTGACAGACACTCACGTGTTTCCCGTAAAAGTGACAATCTCCTAAGAAAGACCCTTTGTTCCCAGTGAAACTGAACATCGGCAAAGGCACCGGGATCGGGACGTTAACACCCACTTGACCAGCTTCGACCCTGTCTATAAAACTTCGAGCCGCAGCACCGTTATTCGTGAATACGGCCGTGCCATTTCCGTAAGAGCTCTTGTTCACGATCTCAATTGCCTCGTCGAACGTGTCTGCGTTGATGCAGACCAAGACAGGCCCGAAGATTTCTTCTTTGTAGCAGCGCATCGAAGTCTAGTCGGAGGTAAGAATCATTTCATTGAATTCATCCATACCCTACTTTAAATTCTTGTCCTGCTAGGACAAGTAACGTGAAAACCAGAGGAAGTCAGAGACTTGACTCTTAAACAAATACTGAAGTTCTGTCACATAGGCCTGTACAGGCAACAGCCTTGAAGGAGTAGGAGGGAGAGAGTACAAAGGTGTAATGGATAAGTGCTTTGAACCGCTACGGCGGCCACATGAGACACATAATAATGATAACAACAATAATAATAATAATAATAATAATAATAATTCTGGTCTGCAAGTCCCATGCTTCTATTTTAGCAGGCCAGATACAAAAAGCGGTATATTTGGGCTTACTTCGTCTACTTCAAGAGCATAATAATAATAATAAAATAATTCAAAGTCTACATACCTGAACGTTAGACAAAACCATCGGCCCCACGAAATTCCCCTTCTCGTAACCAGGAACGACCAAACTTCTCCCATCAAGTTCCAACGTAGCACCTTCTTTCACGCCGGATTCAACGAGCTCACAAATCCTCTTCTTCGACTGAGGAGAAATGACCGGTCCCAAATCCGCGCCGGGCACGTGTCCCGCGTTGACCTTCAGTTTTCTGGCTGCTTCCACTATGTCCGGTATCCATTCCTTCGACTTCCCAACAAACACGGCCACTGAGATCGCCATGCATCTCTGCCCAGCTGCGCCGAAGGCGGCTCCAGCAATCTGAGAAATGGTTTTGTTCTTGTTCGCGTCAGGCAACACCACGCAGTGGTTTTTAGCTCCCATGTTGGACTGCACTCGTTTTCCGTGAGCACTCGCTTGTTTGTAGATGTACTTTCCCTGGGGAATAAATTTTTTGATCATGTTCATCATCCAGTTGATGACTTCTGTCATTTGACCTTGTCTTTGGAATATCATACTTAATTGAGGTTATTTCGGAGTTTTTCTCTCACCGCTTGATCGGAACCAACAAAAGACACAGCCTTGATATCAGGATGTTCGCAAATGAAGTCTACAGCTTCGTGCTGACCATGGATGATGTTTAATAATCCAGGGGGCGCTCCAGCCTGAGTGAATAAGTCCGCTAAGATCATGGATGCCCCAGGAACTCTTTCGGAAGGTTTCAGAATCGCTGTGTTTCCGCACGCGATGGTGATAGGGAACGACCACAAAGGGATCATTGCAGGGAAATTAAAGGGACAGATCGAGGCTGTCACGCCTATAGGAACTTTGTGGGAAATCGTGTCCATGTCTGTTGCTATGTTGTTCATGGACTCCCCCAGGAGAAGGTTTGGGATGGCGGTGCACGCGTCCACGACCTCTGTTCGAAATTAACTTGATGTGTTTTTGATTATATGTAATATACAGGGACATAAATATGGGTGCCATGGCAATATACATCGATGAATGTGGTTCATGGATGTAATATTGGCGTGGCAATAATATTGAGGGACATTTCGACTATTTTGTGTATTTGTGGAATGTATACATGTGTTGTATTGTTAGAAGGTATTGTTGTAGCATCAATATTTGGTTGAATGTAGGTTATATGATGACGTGATAGTTGTAACAACTCGAAATTGACTCAAAATTAACTCAATGTATTTCTGCTTGTAGTAAAAAGATGTATATTGCTATGTGCCATAGCAATATACATCGACAGATTTGGTTTATGGATGTAATATTGGTATTGCAGTAATATTAACAGACATTACAACAATTTTGTGTATTTTTGGAATACATACATGTGTTGTAATGGTGGAAGGTATTGTTGTGACATCAGTATTTAGATGACTAAAGGTGATCGAATGATGTGATATTGTTGTGACAACAATATTTTTTTCCTGTATGATTTTTCGCTCTTCTACTGATTAAGTCTAGATTTTGAGGTTACCTAACCTCATATTGACGCAATTTCTAGAACTTTCTGCCACAATCAAAACTTCATTCGAACGTAATTTTGACATGATGACACCAAATTAATTCCTCATCAATTTTAGTTACCATTTAACACCTCTAAAACAGTTTTTGACTTACGAAGACCCCGAAGAACGTCGCCTTCAGCGTCAGCCATAGTTTTTCCGTTTTCCTTGACCAAATTCTCCGCGATCCTTTTCTATTCCGAAAATAATCAAGTATAACTGAATATTCATAGATTTAGATCGAAAATATAGTATGAAAATAAATAATCTTGAACTGACTGAATTTTCTCTAATTAGTGCCTGGTATTTCAGCATCAGAGTTTGCCTCGTCAAAACGCTCGTTTGTTTCCATTTTTTATATGCGTTTCTTGCACTTTCCACAGCTTCGTTCATTTCTGATTTTGTGCATTTTGGAGTTCGGCATAGTAGTTCGTTTGTTGCTGGATCATGTACTTCGGTGAATTCAGTTGCTTTGGAATCTGAATCAAGTCAAGTTGAAAAAAGGGAAATTTTTAAGAACAAAAAGTATGATTTTTCGGATTGTTTGAGGTAGATTAGGTAGAAAAAATCGTTTACGGGGTATAATTAGCAATTACCTACGAAATTTCCGTCAATAAACATTTTAACTGCCGGTGCATTTGAAGAGAACGATCGTTTAGCGAGGCGCGCCTGAAAAATGATTTCAATTCACACACGCGAAATCGAATTTCATATGATTTACACTTGATTAAAACTCAGTTTTCATTAAAAACAGTTTTAATGATTTTTCAGTATGTCATTTGATCGAAAAAATGCCAAGGGAATTTGTTTTATAATTTTCGTATTTATTACAAACTTGAAAAAAAAACTCAAAACGTCAGAATTTCTTTCTGTTTATTTTATTTTGGTATAAAAATGAATCGAAATTACCCCCCCCCCCCCCCCAAACACACACATTCGCGTTATCTTTCGTTCCATTCCAGATAATTCTATAATCTCTCCAGCGGTGTATTTTTTATCACTGATTAACAATTCAAACACATGCGATATAAATATCCCAGAACGGAATTCTCCATCGATTGTATCAATTCAAATCTCGGAAAAATAGATCTAGACTCGTTATCGCCCCCCAAACATACATAAATTGTGTCATACTTTGATTACGAGAGAAGTTTTTCATATTCACCTCATTTTTAGCCAATTTCACGAGAAAAGCCATGCCGAATAAATTGTGTACTTCCTTCAACGAGCCGCTTCGCGAAGTGACTGACTGGCCTGTCAAGTTCTAAAAAACGCGACCTTGCGTACGATCGGATATGTCGTGCGTGTTAATTTAAGTACCGCTGTTTTCGTGCTCCGGCGCTGTTCGCACTGCGCATCAATGTGATTTCGAGAGTCACGTTTTTGCGAAGATTAGTAGTTTCTCGGCTAATCTGCATTTGTTATCTTCGTTTGTTCACAGGCGCTGAGTTCAATGGAGTTGTCGAGTATGAAGGGGATTCAATGACACTTTAGAGCGGCACTTTTTTGGGTTCCAGTAGAGGATTTCCGACTTCTATTTGGTGTATACTAAATTAGTTAAAACTAGTTATACTTGCTTGATTAGTAGAATTTCAATGAACTGATTAGTTGTATCACACTTATTTTTAGAAGGAGAATTTGAACATTTCCAATTTTTTGAAATCAATAGAATGGAATTGTTGATAGTCGAGAGGACCCTAAGATACTTTGAAGCGTCTTTTTTTAGTTTCAATAAGGAATTCCTGGCTACTATTTCGAATGAGACAAAATTTTTACTTTCGATCATCACATAGTTCATGGCTACACGTAAAAAAAATTCGCTAGGGCAGAAAATAGTTCGTTGTGTCGTATTTTACGAAAAATTCGAAACTTTCGAAATTTCTGAAACTGGTAGATAATCTAAAAATTGACAACTGTAGGAATTTATATTTATTCAAAACTACCAAAATGTTGAAAAATTCCTAGAAACTTCGAAATTCAATAACTTACGAATATTCTTGAATTTTTTAAACTCCGAAAACTTTGGAACTTTATAATTCTTTGAAACTAGAAAATTTTTTGAAATTCTATAATTAAAATTCCTGAATTTTCGAAACTTCTAAAACTTGAAACTTTCTAATTAAACAGAATTACCGAACTTACAAAATTTTCAAAGCTTAAAAAGTTTCGAAGCTCCAAAAATTTTTAGAAATTCACAACTACGCAATTTTTGAAATAATGTGCTTGAGAATTTCAAATTTCCTCTGAATTTGAGACAATTCCAAAAATTTCAACACTTCGTAATTCTTAATAACTTGCAAAATTTTCGGAACTTTAGAAATTGCAAAATATGATGACTTTGAAATTTTTCATTATTCCAAATTAAAAAATTCTGAGACATTAAAAAATCCTAAAATTTCTCAAACTTATAAAAATTGAGAACTTCATATTTGTTCAAAACTTGAAATTTTACGGAGCTTCAAAATTTTCAAAAGTATAAAATACCTGCTTAAAAATTCCAGGACTTCCAAAATTTTTGTGAATCTCAAACAGTTTAAATAATTCAAACTTTCATAATTTCTCTGGATTTGTCAAAACTTCAAAATTCCCGAATTTCAGACATTTCAAAACTGCTAGGCTTCAGAAATTCGGGATTTTGAAAAATTGCAGAGTTTCCAGAACTCTCAAAATCTCGAAACATGCCAACTTGAAAACTCTGCAGTTACGGAAACTCGAAAATTTTGCAATCATTTCAAAACTGAAAATTCTTTGACATCCCCAACAACCCCAAAACATTCAAATTTCCAAACAATCAACAAACTTCTACAACTTCCAAAATTCGTAATTGTTCAAATATTAAAAATTGCACAACTTACGAAGCTTCAAAAGTTCCGAAATTTAAAAATTCTGAGACTTCGCAACTCGAAATTTTGATATCCCTAAAAATTTCGAAACTCATCAAGATCAAATTTAAATTGAAATCATTTTTTGATTCATTCTTTTCTAGATCAAAATGTTGTTAAAAAACATATAAATCAAGACTTAATTAGTTCGAATTATTTTAGAAATAATTTCCAAACTCATAAATAAAATTGACACTTATTAATGAATTTTTTTTACACGCTCGAAAAATGTGTTCTCTAAAACAAAACGATAATTCGCTTTTTTGTACATTATTATTTCATTGCTGCTCATTTTTCCGATTTTATGAAAAAATGTACAATTTTCTTGTTTTGAATTGATTCTAAAATTCCCGCGCTAGTTTTGCATTACAGTTTCCCGCGCAATATTCAAGATGGCGGTTCATGTACGTACAAAATGCGGAGCCCGTAGTTCAAACATTGGGGTTTTTACAAGAAAATTAGTTACGCCTAATTAAAATACAATAAAATATATTGATTTAAAAATTAATTATAAAATATTTTGTACATAGTGATACGTAAAAAATTGTTTGTCTACAATCGCAGAACTCGAAAAATGAGATATACACAATATGTATAATTTTTTCGAATTTTGCGATTGTTTTGGAATTTTTTCAACATCGGAAAAATTCACGAAGTATTACACACAAACGTTTATCAATCATTCAAAATCTGTTCCACAAACATTTTCAGCAAATAATAATTCTATAAAAATCCTTCTTTTTTTTGCTTTTTCGACCACTGAATTTTACATTGCATGGATATCACTGTTTTCACTGACAATCAGCGAATTTTGACTGATTCAGATTTATAAACTACAGTAAAACCTTTCAAACTGTCCCATTGGACCCTGTGGTTAACCTTTGTAGAAAATATGTGAAGCTGACAACGATGAGTGGACAGTATAAGAGGTCTTACTTTAGACATAAGATTTTTATGAGAATGTCACAGAATCATATACAGATTAGACTTATCCGACCTAGAAACTAGATCGTTGATAATTACAGATATATACTATTTTAAAGTTTCGGAATATTTGATTTACGAAGTATTTGAATTCCCACTAATATAACTTTGTTGTTATAGTAATGCAAGCGACAAATGAATCATGGGCAGCGGAATAATGGACGACTATAAAATGAAAATCAGCGAGCCGCATGTGATTGTGGAACGAGTCTTTGACCCCTGATTGGAAATTCATTGAAACAAGCGCGGGCGCGATATATCGGGCGCCGCGCAGAGAAACGCCGATAAAGTGCGATTTATTTGAAACGACTCGATTCTTTCTGGACTTTATCTTCGTCTGAAATCTCGCGATTGCACTAAAAGACGAGATAATGCCGAAATTGGAGGATTTGTGGCTATAAGATTTCGATGAAATTAATTTCATATCAATAATCAAAATCATAAAATTTCAAATATTATTAATAAATATTAAATATTGAACAATTTCTGAAGGTAATATTTTATATTAAATAATGTATAAATATTGGAATTAATTTTATCTGAGTCGCATAACCACAAAGAGATGCAAGTTGGCATCTTTTGTTATGTTCATAAACGACTAATACTCGCGATTTCGAAAATTGATGTATCTTTGTCATTATGTATATTTTATTCATTCATCCAGGCTAAAAATTGGCTGTAAAAATTTTCGTATACATGTTAGAGAACCCCTGGATCCTTTCCAAATTTTTTCTCGCTACGCAACTGGTTAATTTACATGCATCGATATTATTAATTAATCATAAGTATACAATCAACTCTGTCCTGTGAGTTACAATTGTAGAAATAATAGTTTCAATTAATGTAATAATTTTGGTATAGTCAAATTTTACGAAGAACAAAAATGTAACTATTTATAAGAAATGGAAACATGACAAAAAGAAAAAATATCGCAGAATTTACCAAACGATTTTTGTGTTTACGTGAAATTACGAACATTTTCGAGGATTTTTGACAGGTAACCAAAATTTACAGAGGTATTTTGAATCGGAAATTCGAAAGTTTTGAGAAAATTCTGCAAAAAGTACACTGCATTTATTATAAGTATCACTATCCCTGGTAATCGTGTATGATAATTAACCTTATCGAGATAGGTTCTTTTATTATTCAAAATGGCTACCGCCAGTCCCCCACTGACACCAGCATTTTATTAAAATCGAGATATTCGCAAAAAATTGCATGTTTTTGACAATTTCCGATGATTCCTCTTACTTTCATGGTTTCTTAGATTATTATTATTACGGAATCGCATTTTTCAGTAAAAATTATTTTTGCAAGAAAAGCGCGCGAACATCAGTTCACACATGCAAAGACACACACGTATACGGTCGCGCACGGAATCACCCGAACCATTGTTTCCCCGGGCTCCCGGGACTCGGCCGGCATGGCAAAAGGTTAGTTTTTTCTCGGGCGATTTTCGCGTTTGGACTTGGACGACCGTGTTTTTTCTTAGTATTCTCGACTTTACACAGTTTTTGCCGCGTGTGACTTGTGACTGTGCTTTCGGGGGGCGAAAAAAGTCCCCAAAAACAAGTAAGTAATCTTTTCGATTGTTTGTGATGAAAAATCGCTGCATCACGTCTTTTCCGATTTTTACACAACACGGTTGCTCCTTGGCACGGGAATCTCATTTGCCTTTTCCAACAATTAATATTTTTTTTGAAAAGTGCGCGAAAATATTCAATCATGCACGGACGCTCCCGAACATCCAGGCGGCGCTCGAGATCAGCCCTCTCTCTCGATGCAGACGCCATGCGCCTAGTAATGGCGTTGCAGTGTCGCAACCACTACAATGCTATATTTTCCGCGGGAGATTTTCGGGGAAAAAAATGGGCTCGGGCTTGCATGATTCGCTTTTTCCGCGTGTTTTCTACTCCGGACACTTTTTTTTGTGTGTGACGTGTGATCGTGCCCTCGGGGAGAAAGAAAAACCCCCAAAAACCAGTAAGTGTCATTTCATGACTTCAGCCCTGGCTTTTAGCCCTTACCTAAAGAAAAAAATGTTCATGTCATGTCATAATATCCGATTCTGAGGAAACCGCGACTGCTCTCTGAAAGGGAAATCTAATTGGCATTTTTTGAAAATTCATTCGTTTTTCGAGGGAAAGTGCGCGAAAATTCCCTCGCACACATGCCAAGTCTCTCGCGCACGCTCCCACGATAGGCAGGCACGAGCAGGCCCGAGCGTGAGCGGGACAGCCCGAACATATCAGAACGACCGTTACCGTTACAACGGTTTTGTTGCCCGTTATTTTCGCGGGGGTTGGAAGAGGGGGGGGGGGGGGGGGCGGGGGGCTGAAAGGGGGAAATTGGGCACCAGAACCCTTCGCGCCGCGGGGGACCCGGGTGTGGTTTTTGGGGGTTTTACAACGTTTTCATTCCGCGTTAATTGTCGGGTGGGTTGATTTTTTTCTTGATAATCGTGTAATGTTTTTTGAAGTTTTTTGGTGATTTTGACAACTTGTTGCAAATGCGTAGGTTTAAATTCAGAAACTATTATGAGGATTTTGAAAATTTATTAAGTTCTTAACAAAATGCTGGGTATGTTTAAAGTGTTTATGCGGATTGTTCTAAACTGAATCATACATATCAATTCGATATACTTAAATAAATGAATTTATAGCGGTGAAAGAAAAAAACTATAAGAAAAATATGACTATTTTACAATAGTTTGTCACATTACACTTGCACGCAAAAAAATGCTGACTCGTCGTGTGATTTTTTCACGTGGGAAAATGTTTAGCACGGTCTAATTACGCTTATTACATGTGTTTCATTTGGAGTTTCTCTGATTTTGAAGAAAGTGCTTGCGAGTATTTTTTTTAATGAATATTTTGTGGGTACATTCAATGTTTTTTTTTTTTGAGATTATCTCGAATTCTGAATATCTGAATTTTGAAATTCGTGCAGCTGAATTAATATTATTTATTAATTCCGAATTTTTATTTTGAAAATTCTCGAAATTCGATTTTTGAAAGTTTTTAAATTGAATTGGAGTAGATTTTAATCTTGAGTATTCCAATTTATTATCAACTGACATTAAATTTGAATTGATTCACTTCGAATACGTTAATCATTATACAGCTGAACGTCAATCGAGTGCTCGGCTCGGGGGTCTCAAGTAAACATTATACTCGATCGAAGTAGCGATAAGACGGGTAGAAACACCATCAGGTAGAAACCTCGAGAGAACCAAACCAAAAAATAACAAATCATTAATGACTTTCCAGGCTTCTGGAATTTGCTCCCTGCTGTGAAACTCGGAGCCTTATCGCTGCCGAGATCTTCACGGTAGATTAGAGAGCACTCTATCGAAGTTTACTCGATCGAAGTTTAGCTGTATTTTGATGATAATTAATATATATTGACATTTTGAAATTTATTGTAATATATTCAAAATTCTGAAATTTGAATTCCAATTCCCTTATAGTGATTTTGATTTTGATAATATAACTTATATGAAATGCATGAATTTTTTATGTAGTTAATTTAATTTTTTGATAAGGTCAATTTTATACGACTTATATGAAAAATGTATACAACTTCTTTTTATAAAAATCCAAAATTGAGAAAAAAAATTTGTATACTGTTCCGATGAAATCACTTCATGAAAATCGCACAGTTTGTTAAAATTTCATGGAAGTTTCATAAAATCGACTATATGAAATGTTCATTTTTTAAATAAAAACTATACAATAATTTTTGCAGGAGTTCAAAAAAAATAGAATTACTACGGTTTCCTTTTGTTTAATGTCTTCTTTTTGTATTCAAAATTTTAATATCTTAGTTACAAATATACTCAACTTCTTAGTTAAAAATTTTAGAATCAAAATTTTCATCCTTGAAATTGGAGATTGCAGGTAACAAATTTTCAAATTTTTGATGTCCCACCATTTTTAATCTTAAAATTAATATTATTCAAAAATAAATCTTACAACTGTCGTAAATGTTCGACAGAAATATAAAAAATATTCTCACTTACAATATTTGAAATACCCCATTTATTCCAAAAAAAAAAAAAAAAAAAAAAAATCGCTCTGTTATTTTTTTTATTACCATAATTATCATCATTAACGAACAAAAATCCTCCATGGACTTCACTTTCATTTCTCGATTGAAAAAACCATCTGTATTCTAACGCAATCAAAAACCAGAAATAAAATCCAATACAACCATTTTTTTTTCAAATTTAACCTTTAAATTACCATATCCAGACCCACAAAACGCGAGTCAAAAACACGCGAAACCAGAATGAAAAAACCACTTTCAATACCGCCGAACGAGTTCTCGAATATCGAAATTCCAACGACTGTTAGCGTAATTTTTTTCCCTCCATGGGATTTTTCCGTGATACGCGAGATGCGCGTGTTTTGCCAATAAAGACGTATCTGCGATGCAAAAATTGGCTGGGGTATTCATTATTCATCGCGAGATAATCTTCTCTCGCCAGCATTTTTTCGCCTCGCTCGCAAAGACTCGTTGCTCGCGCGATTGCGATTCATCGCGGTACTTGTCGGCTTTGACCTTGGTCGTTGCTAATTGAGGCTAAAGACGAAAAGCGAAAGTGCTTTTTGAGCCTTCGCCCGAGGCTTGTGCGGATTTTCGTGTTAATTTTCTCATTTGTTGAGCAACATTGTTGGATGAAAAAATGTCTGGGATTTTTTCAGAGTTACGAATAATTATTATTGAGGTGACTGAAAAAAACTATTCAAATTTAAAGATAATTATTCAGAATTTGACAACAATTTAGATCTTTGAAATTAATTTTCGATCTATTTTGAGTATTTAGTTTTATTTTTGATATTTTTTTATTCATTCGTTATCATTTTCGATAATTTGGATTACTTATCGATTTTTAAAAATGAAGGAAATTTTCTAAACAATGACTGGACAAGTCATTTATGATTCACGCGATTTGGGATTCGGATAGCGAATTTAAATTTGGAATTTGGAATTAAATTTTTCGATTCGATCTCTTTTTTAATCAGAACTTGATAATTCGTATATTTTTGATTCTTGAAATTGGAGTACAAAACATTTGGGTATTTTTTTTAACTTTCAATTTTTCAAATGTCAAATTTTTGAATTTTGATTATTGTTTCTAATAATTGGGATTGATTTTTCGGACTTTGACTTGGAAAATTCCTGCAGTGTCGAATCTTCAAATTGTTGAATCACGTCATTTCAGTTTTTACTTGTGTAACTGGAAAATTTTCATTTTTCAAAAGTTCGATCTGTATTTACGGTTTTTAGTTTTGTGAATCACGGAATTTTTAAATTTTCTCGATTTCGGGTCTGAAATTGAAAAAAAATTGAAATTCTGAATTTACAAGTTTACATTTCGAATTTAACAATATTTTTCAATACTCAAATTCGAAATAGCACATTTTTAAATCAAAAATTCGTTTTTGAAAATTTCAAATTTTTTGAAATTCAAAAAATTTTTTAATTCTCAAAAATTATGTTACATTTTAACGTCGAACATTGAAATTCTTGTGGCTTTTGTTTTTACAAAAATTATTCAATTATATTTCAGTCGGTAAATGCTGTTTTGAGTCCGAAAATGATATACTGTTTTTCTCAATAAAGTTTTTTACATTTCTACATATTTTTGGAAATTAATTAAATATGTTAAGAAATCTTCAAAATTGTCCTAGTTTTTTAAAAATCCGTCAGATTTTTTTACAGCTGTTAGAATTTTGTAAGAAATAATACAAACTTTTAAAAATTAATTTTAAGTTCCATGAATTCCTTAGAATTCTGAAACGATTGCGAAAACTCAAAAGTTTTTAAAAATTTATACGAAATTTGAACAATTCTTTTGGAAGTTCATTACATTTAGAAGAACGAAAATCAGAAATTTTGAAACAGTCTTTGGAGATTTATGCAAATTTATGATATGTCGAAAAAAATTTTCATTTTCGGAAAAACATGTGTTTTTTATGTGTTTCAGAATGCAGAGGATTCAGTGGAATTGAGGAGTTTGGAATATTCCATTGTGAGTGATCTAGACGAAACATACCAAAGTGAGTAATTTCTTCAAATTATTATATTTAGTTATCAAAATTATGCAAGTCTTCAAGTTATTTTGATATTTAAACTTATGGAGCCTTTTGTGTGCGACGAAAGCGAGGCTACGATTGTTTCTTTTTTACAGTAATCATTTTTGAAAAAATCATTGATTAATCCTAAAAAAGCACGAATTGAGTGACTAGTGGAAATTAGAAATATTTAAGGCCTTAATATAAAAGTTGATTAATCTAATCTCATGCATTTTTAAATTTGTACTTTTTTTGGAAAAGTTTTTTTTTAAGTTTTTTCAAAATATATCAAATTTTCGAAAGTTTGAAAAACTTCTAGTCAGTTTTGCAAACCTTTTTAACGCTTTTTGTGAATATCTTGACATTTTTATCAATTTGGAGAATGTTACTATGATAATTAATTTATAATTTGTTGAAACTGATAAAAATCCAGATATCTTTCGAAATTTGACATATTTATTGAAATCTATAGAGCAGGGCAATATTTTGGAAAACAGGAAAAATTTTTGTTTTTTTGCGAATTATCTGAAATACGTTAAAATTAGAGAACAATATTGTGTAAGTTATCAAAAAAGGAAACATTTTCAAAAAAATAAATGAAAAACTGCTGTTGTTCCATTACTCAAAAAATTTCGAAAACTGATAAAATATTGACAAAAATAAAGTTATGTGAATTTCGTTAATTTTATGAACAATCACCGACAATTAAAAAAATTATCGTCATAAATTTTTGCACACTTTTTCAAAGTATCAGGAGAACTGAGAAAATGGAATTTTTCGTAAATTTTTAGATTTTTAATTCCTAGGTAAATTTCTTTTCATAAATTTAGACTCTTGGAATTTATATATAACAATATAGAACAAATTTCAGAAAAATTCTGAAATTCGTAAAATTTTCAAAAATGTAAAAATTACAAAGAAATCTTGCAAAATTCCTTGAATTATATAAATTTGCAGAATTTCCAGTCACTTCGATTATTATCAACAATTTTTCTAAATTTGGAATGAAATTGGCAAAAAAAGACTTGAAGATAGTATGGACAATTTTAATTTATTCCGAACTTTCGAAACTGAATGAATTTTGGTAAATCCGAAAATTTTTAGAATTTTCCTCAATTCGGAATTTTGAATTCACCCATATTTTTATCGAAAACTATGATAAAACATATCAAAATGAATCAAAAGTGACAAAATTCCAAATTTCTACATGTTATCGGAATCAATAGAAAAAACTCTATATTATCATAATCCGAAACCATTAAGATCCAAGATCGAGATCTGATACCTTACCCCCAAATAAAATAACGATAACCGCGCAAATTATCAGTATGTACCTTGAACCCATAATTGACAAAATTTTAATCCCCAATCATTAAAAATCATCTTAATCCATAATTGCGAGCTATTTTTTGTCGACAAATCATCGACGAATTTCGCAACAGAACCGCGATAAAAGGGGCAAAAAACGCGTCATTTGATTCAGGACGGAACTCCGTGAATTTATTCTCTCGCAATTATCTCACGAGCGCGATAGGACGATTAGTCCGCGAACAAAGAAATATTCTCCTCGCGCGAAATATGTTTTGACAGAACGATTGAGCTCGCTGAAAGACGACGTTTCGCGATCTGTTGTAAAAAAACACGAGTTTGGAATAAGTAGCATGTGATTTGCGATTATCGATCTTGTTTTACAAGTCTAAACTGGAATTTTCCATCATTTTTTGAAATTATGGAGAATGATTACCAAAATTAACCCTATTAGTTTCTAGTACCAAAGAAATAACGTGTTATGCTTAATTTTTATGGTATTTCAATGAAGTTTTATTTATTGTTTTTTCAGTTGAAGAAATGAACATCAATCATTTAAAAATTGTTCAGTGTTTGAAAGTGCCAATAAAAAAAAAAGGTAATCTTGTGAATGAAATTAATTTAATGGCCGATAATGACGTTAAATGCCGAGCATTTAATTTTTGCACGTGAATACGATCGTAAATATTACTTAAGAGAAAAATTGTTTATGTTAATTCGGCGCATTCGCAATCGATGCGTGAAAATTATCCACTTTGTAGCTTTTGAAAGTCACCGAACAATGAGATGAATTTTTTTTCCATACTTGCGTGGTGCAACGAGTTTCATCGTTTTTTTTTTTTTTTTTTTTTT
>JAPYZK010000577.1:0-43403 GCA_030522785.1 Platygaster equestris
AGGGATTGCTTCGGGATTTGAAACACGTCATTCCACAAAATTTGGTCCTAATTTATTAATCGATTTCCTTACGATTCCGAGAACAACCAATATTCATAAAGTCCATACACCGAGATCATGAAGTCGAAGAAAATTTCGAAAGTTTCAAAATATAATCAAAAATAAAACGTGCGTGGAGAAAAATCTCGCTAATTTACCATCCAATGAAGAACGAATTTTACGCGCGCGACGAGATCTTACGACTAATTAATTTTCTTGCCAATCAAATATTTTACAATTATCGGGAATTTAATTCACCGAAATGATGCCGACAAAATAAAAGTTTGAATACGAGGTCCGACTCGATCCAACAACCGACTTACGGAATCCTCGAATGGTCGTAAGAATTTAGCGTAGGCACGCGCTAACATTTATTCGAACTAATTCGATTGTTCCTAAACACGAGCTAATTACGGAATTATTTAAATTGTAGCCCCAACGCTAAAAACCGGTTCACATGACAATTTTACGGCATTGCTACCGCACATGTAAAATTAACCCCCGGTCTCCCGATCATCGACATTAATCATAGCTGTCCGAATGAGTTTTCAAAATCCCTTAGCGTCCCAAAAAAATCAGTCTATGCTCCCCGCGACAACTACTCCAAGGACGCGTAACAAAAATGAATTACCCCCGCTCCCGAGTCCGACCAGAACGCGAGGTCGACACCGAACTAAGTCGCGTCCCGGGACTCAGCCGAAACGTGATAATTTCCCAAAAAGAAATCGAACCACGCTCCCCGCGACAACTACGCCAGGGACGCGTAACAAAAATAAATTACCCCTGTTCCCGAGCCCGACCAGAACACGAGGTTGACATTGAACTAAGTCGTGTCCCGGGGCTCAGCCGAAACTTGATAATTTCCCAAAAACTCCCCTAAAAATAAATTCTGAAAACCCATTCCCGGACCCGAAGACGTTTTCCCGATCTCGCTACGCGTGAAAAAAAGTAATTCTTCCAAGAACCACCACTCCCGATCCCTACAATATTCCCAACGCGAATACGATTTTATACATTTTCCTTAAAACGCGTGCTCGCCCGCTTACTCGCTAAGGGATTTCACTCACATCCTCAACACTCGCGCACTTTCCCCAAGCCCACAAATTTCCCAAAACTCACACATCTTAAAAAAAATCAAAACAAAGTTCTTAAGCGGACCTCAAATAAAATGAAAAATTCCGGAACCTTATTTTCTGAATTTTTCAAGCCCTAACTCAATACCTCGAGTTCCCTTTTCCGGATCCACGGCCACGAGGTGGTGGCGTCGGTCTCAGAACGTCGTTCCCCAGGACCGGAATGCTTCTCTCCTGCCGGCACGAGCTCGAAGCTCAGAAGAAGAGATTTTTGGCTCGTCGCGACTCTTATACCCTCGGCGTCCCCTTCCGCTTCAATTTTCCCCCTGGAAACGTAACGTTTGACCCCGGGGTGGGAATCTGGTGGCGTTACCGGTGATTTCCAGGAATTTCTGAAGTTCATATCCGAAATGCCTCTAGCTGATAATGGAGAAATCAGCCCCTGTCTTAGCTCTCGTGAGCTGATCATATCTTGGAGTCGATCCCCTAGAATTCCGATATTACAGGTAGCGGTGCTGGCCTCGGAGACGGTTTGAAAATAGAAAGGTGAGGCTCGGAGTTGGCAGAACTGAGGACAATATGGAACTAGCTTAGGTCGCGAGGTTACAGTTTGGAGGTCAAGGCGTGGAGTCGAAGGAACAGCACCAGGTCTAGAAGTCCTCGTCGAGTCGTGACCCTTGACTCGGATATCAAATCTAGACCTATCTTAATAGTTTATGGCTCATCGGAACAACCGGTCGAGCCGAAATATCTAAGAATTGTCCAAAAATGATTAGAGCTATTCGGTCACACACAAAAGTTAATCATACAAAGACAAATCCGCTAGTAAAGTAATGAATTTCTAGATCGTCGGATTTATGAATCCGGAAAATCCTTAAAGACTAGTTTGTCCTTAACCTCTACTCAAAATAATAGTGAAAATCCCTAGCGAGTCCTTCGGAACTAGAAAAGGACAATTCAAGCCGACAAAAAAAGGGAATTTAACGAGCGCAGAGAATTTTGCACTAAATTACTAGGAAGGATTGAAACCACTCACCTCCTGTTCGCAGAGCCGGGATGGAAACTTTCGTTGACTACAACTATTTACATCTAAGTCTTTATCTATGAGTATTTAGAACTCGTACTCGCAAATTATCCGGACTTGGGTAAAGCCAGGCCGACAACAGAGTTCCAGAATGCAATTAAATCAAGAGAATTATAGTTATACTAAGTTTTAACGCGAAAAATGAATTGAGACTGTTTGTTAAAAAAAGAACAAGTTCCAACGGTAAGAAAAATTACCGTTTTAAAATAAACAGTTTCTACACGAAAAATGAATTGATTTTGCTCGGTACTGACATTAGTTGATGGTTTAAGAATGTTTGATCAATACTCTTGAATAAAGTTGAAGAGTTCAAAGAACGAGATTTAGGATGGTCGTTGAGGAGTTCCTACACAGAATTACTGAAACGGGTCGCCAAGAAGAAAGCCTGCATTAATGTGAAGAATTTCAATAATCAATGTTTTGAATGGACTATTTTTTCAGCTTTTTACCCAGTTGCGCCAAGTAATAAAAACCCTGATTGTGTCTCCAATTACTCTAAATATAAGAATAAACTTAATTTTGAGGAAATCAAGTTTTCAGTGACTTCGAGAAGTGTCAAGTTATGCTACATTTGCAAAAATACTCTTACTGGTGCGCGAGTGCGTGATCACTGCCATCTCACGTGTAAATTTCGCGGTGCAGCTCACAATGAATGTAAATTAAATTATAATGATCCGAAAAATATCATGATTTTTCTCCACAATCTCAGCGGTTATGATAGTCATCTTATCATCAAAGAAGTATCAACCTATTCGGACCAAAAAATTCGAGTCCTTCCTCTCAATATGAAACAATACATACATTTTTTGTACAGAACGCATCAAAGGTAAGTAAATTGCATTTTGTTCCATTAACTTTTTTCGCTTCCTACCATCTCCCTTCAACGAACTTGCATCGCATTTGGAAGATTTAGCAATTGTGAAAAGTGAATTTCAAGATGTTCCAGATCAACAAGATATGCAAGTGCAAATAATGAATATACCAAGAACGTTTACCCAGATGAAGAATAGTAACATTAATTGCATCTTGACGATAATAGTTTATACGGTTGAGCATTGACAAAGCATCTTTCATATGGAGGTTTTGAATGTGTTGATGATATCAATATTAATTAGGCTGTTTATGATGAATCTGATGTTTTGCTTATTCTAGGAGTTGACTCGAAAAACCCAACAAAAATTGATCATCTGCATGAAGACTAACCTTTTTTCCAGAACGAATGTCACCATGGAATTCAGAACAGGAAAAACTCCTTACGACACTTATACCGGAACAGCGTTATATTATTCACTACCTAACTTTAAAACAGATTTCAAATAATAGGTTATATTCGTGTAAATTTATCGCGTTTTACAATTCAATTAGTTATCTCGGTTAAAATTGTACATCGCTCCTAATAGTCGATTGCGTGAAGAAGCGAAAGATGAATTTCGAAAAACACCGTTGAAACTTATGAACAATGCGGTTCACTGTAGAACAATGGGAAACGTCATGAACCGTGAGAATATGAAATTCGTTACGAACTGGAATAGTCGGCATGGTGCAGAAACACTCATTGCGGAGCCGGATTGCGAATCGAGTGTAATTTTTGATGGAAAATTAGTAGCTATTAGACTTCCTTAAGTTTAAGTTTATATGAATGAACCTATTTATGTAGGATGTTGCGTACTCGGTTGATTAAAAACTTGCTTGTATAATTTTTATCATGATTTCATGTTGAAACAAATTCCTGGGAATTTCAAGTTTTGTATGTAGACACTGATAGGTTAATCTACAGGGTGCCAGTGATGTTTTGACGATTTCAAATTTCAATTAAATCTTTTTTAAATGAGGTCAATTGCCGAAAGCGCACTCTACATGTGGCATGGAGTGTCAATTTTCATTTCATAGTAGTAGGTAATATCATGGTGTATTTCACGAAGAAACAACGTACGTTTGCTGTAGAGTGTTTTACCAAAGTGGTGAATCCGTCGTGCGAGCGCAACGTGAATCACGCAAACGATCCAATATTCCGCCGCGGAAACCGATTCTTGCTCGTCGAACGATATTAAACATGGTGAAAAACTTTCGCAAGGTAGGCAGTGCACTTAATTGAAAGTCAACTGGTCGTCGAAAGTGTGTACGCACTTCCGAGAACATCGAGCGTGTGCGCATGAGTGTCATAACTAGTCCTCATCGTTCGATACGAAAACGTAGTCAAGAACTAAACATTACACAAAAATCTATTCGCCAAAATTAATGTTATGATCTTCAGTATCATCCTTCCAAATTAGCCATCACACAAAAGTTAGAGCTCGATGATTTCGCTAAAACAAAAACATTCGCGGAGAAGATGCTCGAAAGAATTAAGAGCGAAGAAATTGACGGTAAGCAAATTTTGATCACTGATGAGGCACATTTTCATTCAACTGGCGCTGTGAACAAAGAAAACTATCAACATTGGGCTCCAAGAAGTGAATATCCTTGAATTTTTAAGAAAAACCTTCACACGATCAGCAGGTGACAGTATGGGCAGGAGTTGCTTCTTGGGGAGTTGTTGGTCCGTACTTTTCCGACGGTACAGTCAACACTTAACGATACACAGAGATGTTAGAGGCGTTCCTATTTTCTGCTCTTTGCCATCGTAGACGTCTGAGTTACACCTGGTTTCAGCAAGACAGCGCTACCTGTCATACGGCAGGCAAAACCTTGGAAATTCTCGGTCGCGCGTTCGGCAGACGCATCATCTAGAAACGCGCGCTTTTCGGATGGCCTCCTCGCTCGCCCGACCTGACTGCACCAGATTTTTTCTTGTGGGGTTATTTGAAGTCAAAGGTGTACTCCGACCATCCAAACAACTTAGAAAAATGAAAACAACAGATTCGCGACGAAATTTAAAAATAACCCCGGATGTTACGAAAAAAGTAATCGAAAAGTGGATTTTCTGCTTGAAGTTGTGTGTAGCCGCAGACGGTCATCATTCGTCAAATGTTGTATTTCATTAATAAAATTTGATAATTTTTTTTCCTTGTGTAAGTTTTTCACATTGTTGTAGTGATTACGTCACGATTTATTTAAATTATAAATCGTCAAAACATTACTGGTTATCCTGTATGAAATAATGAATGGAAATGTTTGTAATGTGATGCGCGAAAACATAGAATATTTTGAAACATCTGATTACGCAAGTGACAATTAATTCGACGTACCTTGTGTTAGAAAAAATGTCGTTAGACTAATGGAATATGAGAGTAGGGGGAACATCATTGCAGAATTCATTGGCTTGCGTACTAAAATGTATAGCGTGCGAGTTGCAGGGAAAGACAAAATGAAAAAAGCGAGGGGTGACAAGGCTTCAGTGTTATAAAAAACCATTACATTTGAAGATAATGCAACATGTCACTTCAAGAAAAGTGAAATCGGAAGGGCACGATATTTATTTTGGTGAAAGCTTCATCAGATTCGAACAGTGCGTCAGGAGAAATGTGCATTTAGTTCTGATGATGATAAAAGGTTTCTGATTCCCAACTCTACTTCTACTCTTCTTCGGGGTCATTACAAAATTTATGAGTATACTTGAGAAGTGAAGGTTAGCTGAAATGATGTACAGTCCTAAATTGTAAAAGTTATATTGATTTAAACAGTTGTTCATATATTACATTCATTAGCCCGAAGGCATTAAAGAAAATTAGGGTCAAGATGATGATAATATAGTGAGGGGAGAGACGCACGTGATTGGTTGATGGGCGGGTCCTCAGAGTGGGAGTTAACCGCACGTTATTAGTTGATGGGCGTGGCCTCAGAGTGAGAGTGGGGGGACCTTGATGATTGAGGAGTGTGGGGAGGAGTGGTAGAACCGCTGCCGAGGATCTACTTTTAAAATTTCGAACTCTGCTGATGTTCTCGAAATTCAAACTCGTTCAGAAATTTCGAGCTTTGAAAACATTCAGAAAATTTCGTTGTTTCTCAAGGTCTTGACAATTTTCAAAAATTGTTAAGTCTCAACAATCTCTTCACATTTAGTATTAATAATCTCGAATTTCCGTACTAAGATGGACATTCTTTTGTATCTCGAATTTATTGCATTTAAACGAAAGGTTTCGTAATTTGAACGGTTAACCTGTATTTTTCACTTTCTATTAGGTGCTTGAATATTCTTTTGTTTTAATTTCGACTTGACTCGAATATTTGTTACTCATGGTTTTGTGTTTGTGTATGTCTGCGTGGTTAATAATGATGGTACCATTGTTGAGGCGAATCGGTGTTATTGAGAGCTACGGGTCGTCGTGACGTCAAACTGTGCTCTGAGTTTATAAATTCCATTGTAAAATCAAGGGCCTAATGCTAGATTTTACAAAAAATTCAACTAGGGCGAGAGAACTTCTTTGTGAGACCTTACTTAATGGGAGAAGGCAACTCCATGCTCGATTCTGACTTACAAAACAGTTTTGTTGGCCCAACAACACTGTTTCTTTCATCGATAGTTTTTGAATTCGAATCGTGAGACATTTTAGATATAAAGTTCAATTATAGACTGTTTCATTGTGAATACTTCGGAGTTCAGTTCAGTTTCATGAAATTGAATTTACTTTCCATTCCTAAATCTACATTACAGGCTTTTGATAGGAATGTGGCAGGTTTCCATTCATTGACTCAAATTTCGTATTGAAATTTGATAATCTATTCGTACGTTTGCAGAAATTACGTGAATTGAAAAGTAACGCGAGGGCGGAGTCGGAAAAACTAAGGGCGCAGCTGAGCCGGATGGGCAACGAGAAAGCCTCCGCCCCCGTTCGTCTCAAAATCTAAGGAGTCGTCAACATTATCCGCAATCAAGAAGTCGACTTTATAATTCCAGAAGATGGTTTTCACGACAACGCAAGCCTCGGAAAAAAAGATAAAATTCAAATAATGATAAAACAGGAACAGACGAACTGACTCAAACCGACCCCGAAACAACGATGATGAATCGGCTGATCAAGGCGATATAATCTCCCCCGATATTCCTTCGAAAAGCCCCCAATGAGCTTCGAAACCGTTTTATCGCCCCTGAAAACATTTGCTCGCCTAAGAATCTACTTGCTCCCAAACAATTTCACCTTAAAATTCTTTCGCGACTACATTCGCCTCGAAAATAACGCTATTAACTTTTTCTCGTCCGCAGTAAAATAATTTTTCGGATTTCACGATCGTATCATCGAATAATTGCCCTTTGATCCAACCTGCAAGATCCAAAAACCATTTTAGTTTCTCGCCTTTAGACGAATTTCATCTAAATTTACCTCCCGTAACCTCGACCTCAACCGTACTAGATCCCACTCAATCATTTTCGTTCCCACCAAAAGTCTGAAGTTGCAAGAAATTTTATGGCGCTGTTGGGACTCGCAAACAACAGTCACTTCAGCCTCACCTATAACAAACGTCTCCACTATTACTGAAATCAGCTTCCCCTGCAAACTATTTCTACCACCAGCAACCCCAACTTTTTTGATACCTGAAATATTCACAATGACTTCTCTTCCACTAACTTTTCGTCCATCAATACCTATTACAGAAACGCCACGCCCGATACGAGAAACGAGAAGAGCTAACGGACGAATCCGTGATTGCCAGTATTTTCGGAAACATTAGAAGGAAACAGGAAATTGCAACAGTACAAAAGGTGACGCTCCGACAAGTACAACAGACTGTAAAAAACACAATGTTCGTTCACAAACCTCGACACAAGACATCTCTGTCAATGACGTGTACAACCTGCCGCAGCGTGCAAAACATGCTCGAAGAGAGCAAGGTCCAGCCATACAGAAAATTTTCAAAAGCTTCCACCATGCTTTGCGACAAGGATAATATTTTCGGCAAATAGAGACATCAATCCATATTGAATTATTCATATCTTTTAATCTCTAAATCGATAACTATCAATTATTAAAAGTGACTGTACTTCGACATCTATAACCATAAAACTTCTATCAATCACAACCATTTTCGTCTGAAATCATTCACTCCCAACGATTACTATTACTTCCAGCAGATAACTATCGAGTTCGAATAATTGCAATCAATTTCCATAGATTCCGGTCGATTACCGTTCATTCTTATACATTCCTATTGATTCTCGCAATTCTTACACATTTCGATTGATGCGCAATAACTCGCATCCATTTTCATCATTTTCAATAGATTTCTGTAGACATCTATAAGTTTTTACCATTTTTCGTCAATTCTCATTGTCTACGCTATCATTTTATATTATTTACTCCATTTTCTGTCAATTTTTTTTAAACCCGTATTAATATCCATTAATTTCTATTCATTACTATCGATTCACATTGACTGTTTCCTCATCATATGCATTCCGAATCGTTTTCTATTCATCCCTATTGATTATTAATAGTTGTCAATTGATCCCAATTCTCCAAAACTGTAAAAAGAAGACCTGATTTCTGTTGCACAGTCACTTGTAGTATTAGAGTATTATAATAAGCTTGACGGTAAAAGTAGTAAATCTCTTAAGCGTGTCGCTGGATTGGATTTATATTTCACTACTTGTATAATTTTTTATTGCAGTCCAGGCAAATCATTTAAAAAAACGGCATCGTGCGAACGTCAAATCTAGACATACTTTTCAGTACACCGAGCAACCCTCTTTTTCGGATCGGTTAGAGTGATGCAAGTGGAACAAGCTGATTATCTAATGCAGTCCAGAAATCAATATAGCGATAAGTGAATCGTTCATGCATTCTTAGTTTCCTCTCTTACTTTTTCATTTATACATTATTTAGAGTAGACTGTTGCGAATTCGTTATTGTAAGACGAGTTGAGGTATTATTTCGTAGTAGAGGTATTCCGAACTTTTCCATCAACGTGAGTTACTCTTTAATTATATTAAAATATGGTTAACTATAGGTACATATCACAGGTTTTCGTATAATTTCTGTATGTAGTGAAAGATAATCGTATCTTCGTTACTTACACTCTTTTAACGGATAACTGTCGAATCTATTTATTTCCTGTAATTGTAGATGCAGAATACTGATTTGGAATTTCGTAAGTTTTCAAAAATTGCCAGATTTGTATTATTGTCTTTTTGACTTACTTCTAAAAAAATGTGATCTCCCACTGTTTTTGAATGGACGTCAAAAAAAAATTACCAAAAAATTCTATCATATCATCAGAGATTTCTCGATTTCATACTGTTCATGAAACTAGCGTTGAAAAGAAAAGCGGTACCTCCCTATATTATACAAGAACATAAGGCCGCTGCCCCACGCCCTTGCCGCTAATTATGTAAGTTTTCTATTAATTACCATGGATTACCAACTTTTTCCGTAGACTTCCATTATTTAGCGTGAATTTTCATCATTTCCTACAAATTTTTATGATTGCAGCATGTCCCATCTTTGATAATAGATTCATATCGATTTTCATCCATTTCAAAGATTTTCCAATAATTCCTACCGATTTCCATCATTATTCGTAAATTTACATCTATTTCTATTTAATTCGGTAAATTTTTATTGATTCGCATGAGTGCCGATAGATTCCCTCTAAAAACTGCCGAATCTGATAATTTTCTATGAACTTTAAACATTTTCCATCTATTACCATGAATTCTCATTGATTTTCATCCCTTCTATAAAATTCATACAATTTCTTATTATTCCCCTTGAATTTCCATGAATTTACATAATTTACTATAAATTCTCATGGATGACTATCATTTTTCATTTTTTTCTACAAATTCCCATCGATTTCCATTAATTCCGATGAGTTCCCGTTTTCTATTATTTTCTAAAAATTTTAATGGATTTCCATCCTTTCACATCTTTGTCTACAAATTGCTACAGGTTTCCATGAATTCTAATCAATTCTTTTTTTTTTTTAATGAATTCTTGAATTTCTCAAAAATTTTCATAGATTCCCGTCATCTTCCGTCAAATCCCATCTTTACTTACAAGTTCTCGTGAATTTTTATTGTTTCCGATCAATTCTCAGCATTTTTCACGTATTTCCATGTTTATCATTATCTTAAGGCCAGAAATTTAGACAGTCAACATAAAGTTTATGTCATCTTTGTGTTAATAGTTAACGTAAATTCACATTCACGTACGGATGCACTGACATGTACACTTCACGTAAACATATGCGCATAGCACCGTTTACATCGTGTGCGAAGGGTGTATGTAAACATGTCTATCAGAGTCCCATTATACAGCAAGTATACTGTCTCCCGTCCATCTCGATATAGCCCAATTTTTCAAAAAAGCTGCCTATCTATTCCCATTTGTCTATGACTAAATAAATTACATGCATATTTTGTGACACGATGATATACTCAAGCAAACGCTAGGTCATTGCGCGTCATTGGAAAAACGATAAAAACTCCTTAGTTTTGATAAATGTTGGCATGAAAAATTACCGACCGCACTCGAGTACATTGTCGTGAGACGGCGTGACGTGAGTGGTCATATTAAAGCCAAGTTCACTCTAACTCGATTTGAATTGTACAATTTTCAAGTCGTCAACTTCGAATGTCGAATTTTCAAGTTGTCGATTCTGAGTTGTCAAATTGCCAAGTTTGTTACCATTAAACAAAAATCGCTAAGTTTCCCGTATGTTCCTGAGATCTGTTCGATTTCAGGATTGTCTCGAGAGCGTCGTTATGTTCATTTTTGGGATCGTACACTAAACAGGTTCATAATTTTACAGTTGTCAGTAGAAAACTTCGATATTTCACGTTTGTCGATTGGAAACTAGGTAATCTTGAAATGAGGGATCTAAAAATTTCATTCATGTAATCATTGTTTGGATGTCGTGTTGAATTGCGGTACGAACATTTTCGTTACGGATATACTCGCAAACCCGCACCCTACTGTCAATATAAATTCATCCCTTCTGATGTATCGGAATGATATATCGATCGTCACAATTCGATCGCCAAAATATATGCGCTGCGTATATTTTGGCGATATCCATCGTCAAACATTTTCCGCCCTAGGGGATTTTAGAGCTATCGCGCGATTTTGTGTCGGACTGCAGTCTGGTGTCTTATAGTAAATCAGTGCTGCATTGTGTGGTGCAGTGTAATTAGTAGGAGTTTTTGTTGTCAACGCTCTTTTCGGTTGGCGACAATGAGAAAAAACTGCGGTATAGTTCGTATATGACGTAGTTGTTCGTCAAAGCCGATTAGCAGTTTTTTAATCACTTGTGATTTTGAAGCGTACACCCGACGGGAAAGGTGCAGCGATTATTCGAGCAGAAAAAAAATTTGTCATCTCTCGAAAAATGGCTATTACTTTGGATTTTTCCAATGTAGGGGACGTTGTACGTACAATCATTCTATAATTGAATGAGAAATAGTTATTTGTCCTTTATCTCCAACTCAAACGGGAAGGCCGAAAAAAAGAAAGTGGCCAGCTCCAACCTCATGGGTTCTTTGACAGGGACCGGTCAAACGCCTTTTTCTTCCACAGGAAAAGAAGGAATAAACTTTTGAATAATTAAAAAAGTTGAGGCACGCCAAAATAATTAATTTCGTTAATATAGACTTGTTTAGACGTCGCAAATTAATAATAAATCATTTCTACATGTTCTTCGCAATGTTCTATTGCATGTTGTTATATGTTTGTTATCATTTTGTCGACCGTCATGTTTAATTATGTTATTTAATATTGTGTTTTTTTATGAATCTTTTTTCTCCAACATCACAACATTCTCTCAGATCCACTTGAAAGTAACAATTCGATTATAATTGGTAGTTCCAATAGCTTATTTTTATGAAAAAAAAAATAATAATACACACAAGTTTTTGACTTTTCTACTGCGGTTAGATTGTCAACTGTGCAGTTTAAAACATAATTTACAGCGTTTTTTGTTGCATGTTCGAAATCGGCTAGATTTTGATTATAATAAGTCTTTTTTCACATTGTTATCCAATTTTTGACATTATCTATATAAAAGATATTTGTTCACAAATTATATATTCGACATTGCACAAATTGATTGATTATTGTTCGTTTATATCCATGATCACTATGCTGATTTTCTCGAAAGGCTATGTGGGACATTTTTGAAGATGTCGAAGACGGCATGGCTCCTCTTCAACCGCAACCCGTAATGCAGCAGCCTGGAGCTCAGCTTGCCCAGCCGCAGCTTCAGGAACAGCAGCAGCAGGAAGAACTGCAGCAGACAGAAGATCAGCGACAACCGGCGGGACAGCAGCAGCAACAGCAGCTTCAGCCTCAGCTTGAACAGATTCGGTCAGGCGGGCAGCAACAACGTGGAGCACAAATCCGACGCGGTCCATCACAAGCCCAGCAGCAACGGCCGCAACCAGCTCTACATCGCTAGCTACAGCGGCAACCTGCAAGCAAACAAGGACATGTTATACATAGGGGAGACCGGGGCTGTTTAAAACACTTTTTTTCTTTGATTCATTTTTTCGTAAGTTAGGTCTTTTTATGATTGCTGTAAAGTGTGGATTTATTGTTCATACGCTTAGTTACAACTCCGAATTTTTTGGAAGCCTTAAATGAATTTTTGCTATCGTGACACTTGCTGAAATAAAACGAAATTTCATTTTAACCCGCCCCAGGCACAGGGTGGGTTGAAACAGTAGTGGGGTGAGTTGCAACAGTTGAGAATACGATGAAAAGGAATTATAGTAGGTACCTACATATGCAATTATAGTAGGTATTGTACAAACTAAAGATTCATTATCAGAATCTGCATTATAGAAGATATAAAGAGGCATAATTATCAAGTTTATCAATTTTTTTTCTAATGTTTCTGAGATTTCTTAGCTTTTGCTTGTCTCTTCTGTGAAGCCTGCATCTTCTTTTATGTAAGCAGCAAAGCAGCAAAGCAGCTTTGACGGGTGAGTCAGTGAGGATATCGGTCCTTTACTTGCTTAAATCAATTTTTTACACGGAAAACATCAAAAAACACTGAAAAATTGAGTCACAGTGCAATAAAATTTACCAATTTATTCTATTAAACTTACTGTTTTTGGGGAATATCCAATTTTGAATTTTGCGGTATCTTGCAGCGTAATAGGCTCTGATTTTTTGACACCCATTGCTGTTTACTTTTATAACGTAACGGGATAGTGTAACGTAATCAATGCCATTATTCTTCTCAATTTTCCGATAGGATCCAACACCATTCACAACATCCTTGACCGCAATTTCAAGTACACTTTTTGGGATTTTACCTTTTCTGGTTTTTCTTTTATATTTCCGCATTCTTCTTCAAAACGAAAAACTCATTTTGAAGGCATAATCAACGAATTTGACAAATATAATTCTCGGAAGAAATTGTTAAAAGTCTTTCAACCCGCCCCGAAAAATGTGTTTCAACCCGCCACAAACGTAGTCTACTAAAAAAAACATTACTGAACAAATGAAAATATAAGGTTAGAGATTTGACGTTTGCCCGACCTCAAAGTATATCATATACGCTCATGAAACGAGTACTACACACGGAATGCAGGTTGTTCTTAACAACTGCAGAACGAAATATCTAAGTCAACAAAAATGTACTTACCTGGTACAAAATGAGAAAAAGTCGTATATTTTTCGTGAATGTACAATAACAACACCCGAAATTTGTGAGATGATGTGTCTGTAGTGAATACACAATAGTCACGACATATGGCGACACTAGGATAAGAAATTTTTCAATAATTCGACTGTTTCAACTCGCCCCGTGTTTAAACGAGCCCCGGTCTACCCTACATTTGAGTGATTTTTAACAAGCATACATGCTTTGATCAAAAATAGGAAATATATTTTCGTGAAAAATTTTGAAAATAATAAGATATATTTTCTTAAATTTTTTTTTTTTGTTTTTTGATATAAATCATACTTTGAAGGAATAACAATCCGAAAATTAAAAATGACCTTTTTTGACATTGTCATACTCGAAATTTCAATCACCAACTAGAGCGCAAGTATAAAACATTCCGAATCTAAAGCATATAAGAGATTATTTTTTTTGAGTGCGTTGAAATATCTAATTTTTCAAATATAATTGCAACAAAATGAGATTTTTTCCATCTCGAGTACAAAATAATTCAGGGGAAACTTATGACCGACACATTCAGTCGGGAGTTGAGGTGGGAAAAGAGGCGAAATTGTTAGGTTTTGGAAAAATATGGTTTCAGGGGTGAATTACAAACACATACAATATCAACGATATATAAGTATGTATTTTCGGTTGGCGAATTTCACAATTTAACTATAACTACGCGAGGATTCCCCCAAAAAAATTCCACTCAATTCTCGTCATGGAATAAAATCATAATGTAACCCCCTCATAAAAATTCCTCCCGAGTCAATTCCGATCCCGAACGGAATAATCACTCATAATCAAATCCGCGCACTGACTCTATCTCCGTCAAAATTGAGCAATGAGGAGAACAGAAAATATGACCTGAAAAAAAAAAACGTGAACATAAAACAATCGCGCGGCTGGTCTCACGGCTCACCCTAAAATGAAAATAAAAATGGCCAAAGAATGGCGTACCTTGGGGTTTCAAGAGAATTTACCCCATCATTCTAAACTAGACGTCCCGATCACCGGTGGCGTCGCGTGAGGCCTAGCCTGACATCAGAGAAACCCCGACCTGGTGTTTTACGCACCCACGGAAAACTTCAACGTCTGAGAATTCAACAAAGGGTCGCGGTAGCTTTTTGGACCGTTTACACTTTTCGTGACTCCCCGACAACTAATGACCGCGTCGCGGAAAAAGAAGGGGCGGGGACTGACTTCTTCTTCTTCAAGCCCGAGTGCTCTCTATGCTTTTCGTTCGCGCCCGAGTATCGAGTCGACCGGCTAAACCAGGAATCCAACGAGGCTGATCAATTTCACTCGGTCCACGCGGAAATTCAAAAGTAATGAGCGTGATAACCTGCCTGTCGTATCATATATATATTTTTCTATAAGTGTGAGGAGAGTCCTTGAGAAAATTGCATTTCCTCTACGGCATTGAAAAAAATTAATAGACTCTGGATTTCAATTCCTTCGCTTTAGTTCGAGGAGAATGCGGGGGAAAAATGGGGCGGAAACGTCATGGAATTATAATGCATTTTTAGACGTTCTGTGACGGTGATGACCGTCATTGAAAATTCGGTAGGGATGAACCATGGGATGGTGGTGACAACAAGGAGGGCTCACCGCTTCAATTTTTTTTCGAATGATAATGACCACGTATACATTTTTCATGATTATTCTCTAGCGTAAAAAATGATAAATTATCTATTAAACAATTACTAATGATAATAATGATGAAACATTGGAAGTGTATGTTGCTTGTCATTTCGGAAAACATGATTCAATTGATATAGTAATTTGCATCTATATGATACTATCATGTATATTTGTATTCACCTGATTATTACATGTTTGCATTCTTGCAGGAATTGGTCATATATATATATTTACATAAACTTCAATGCATTTCAATTTATCAATTATTTTTGAAAAATGATGAAAACATCATGAACTGAATAAATGATGTAAATAGTAAAGTTATGATTATGGTAGGATAGAATAAATTGTACAATGCCAGAAAAGAAGTTACTAAACAAGGTTGATTGACAACAGCAGAGAAATATATTTTAATTACAAATTGAACGATGTATCAAATACTACACGGCCATATTTTATTTCAATAGACAGATGATTCTTTATCATGAGCTGGGCTCCACAGATCCATTATATATTTGACAATTTGATATTTTAAGGTTGTCGGAACATTGTTTGAAGTACATAATAGCACTACGAAATTCTTACGTGAGTTTAACAAATTTTTATTATCAATTGAGCGACTTTCTTTCATACTTCTTGCAACCGTCGATCTCAAAACAATGAAAGGTTGTATGTTCAAGATTTCATTTTTATTTTTGATTGACTCGCCGAAATTATTTTTTTCTATCGATCGGGTATGTGGTTTAGGAATGAATCCGGAACCAATCCACCACGGCCCTGTAAATCATAAAAAACGATACGCAAAGTATCAGCGTGTTGTAAGAAATAATATCTTCTCTCAGAACAATTAGGAATCTCATCCAAAGAATGTTTCTCCCACGGAAAAGCTGCGAATCCAAAACGATTCCTCCGAGGTGATAATCAAAAATTGTTGTGACAATCATGAGTCGTGTCGCGTAGACTGTCACACACTGTAGAGCGATATCTCGAGTCGACGTGATATTTTTAATTGATTATTGGAATTTATTGTTTGCATGAATATACACTTGTCACAGTTAATACTAATTCATGAAACGATATGATATGCGATACGATGATCGTTTCGATGCGGTGAGTACCACTGATGTACTCCATGAAACTCAGATCTTATTTATTCTTCGGGTGGAGAAAGAGACACAGTATGTATCATAATTTTGCCACCTATCTCCCTACCCTACATGTCCCCTTTGGGAGTCCGAGCGTGTCCCGAATGTCGACTCGCAGCGCCTCTGGCGCACTCTGGTAGCAAGGCGTTTAGATAGACATTTTCTGGACCGATCAGACAGGCACTTAATTTTTTCACATGAGCGAAACGGGAAGATGGTCAACCTCGCTGCGAAGCACAACCGTAATTAATCAACGCCGCTCGAAAGAGCACTGGCATTGGTTACACGCACACATTTACCTATGCGTGCGTAATCTTGCAAGAAACGAATAGCGTTAAATTTACTGTCTGCCTGTATCGCCCGACAACGAATTATTACGAATTTCTCGATTCATTCTTCTCGGAGAATTTTTCATTTTAGAGGAATTTCCAATTCTTGCCGTACTTGCCGGACTTGTCGATAGAAAACATCCTGCAAGTGTCCGGGGAAATATTAGATATTTTCTCGCGGTCTTCTATTCATGACACTCAGTGCGTGTGGTTTCCGTATTTTAGTAACTTATTCTTGACCTTTCATGATTCGTGACTTTCCATGACTCCGTCTAATATTGGCGTGACTGTGAATCGAGGTAAGCCGAAAAAGATTGCTGATTTGCATATCTTAAATACTACATCCATACCTGATAAAAGAGAAAAACTTTCAGTTATTCAGCTGTGTCAATTCAATATACTTATAGAAATTCATCCAACCCGCCTAAACTCATTTTCATCTAAATAACGAGTTCGTCTCTATAAACTTGTTTCACACTATCAAGCGATGTCAAGGTTGATGATGAGGACCTGTCCACGATGGTTGCAACAATTTTTCAGATCATTCCAGTTGATTTCCATCATTTCGAGATCACTAGGAATTTTAAAAATATTTCTAATTATTTTTAGCTACGAAATTTCCTGAAACTTACAAAAACTTTCAAAATGATTTAACTTTGGTAAATATATCAGAATTTGGAATTCTTCCTTATTACAAAACTTATAATGCAAATTGTTGACGTTCTCGAAAATTTTCGAATTCTCCGGAATTCTCAAAACTTCCGAAATCTCCAAAATTCTCAAAATAAGTGAGAATTTTCTATTTTTACGAAAATTTTCAGTATTACAGAAAATGAAAACAGAAAATCCCTAAACATCCTAAAAATCATCGCAATTATGCAATATGTATGCCATTTCTGATAATTCTTGAAATTTCGAAAATGGTAAAATATATGAAACATTTCCGAACTTTTACGTGTATTTGCAAAATTTGTATCCAACTAAATTTGGATTTACATTTCATCACAATTTATACTCTTCCAACTTTTGTATGTTCCACTTTTTTTGGGAGTTTCTTTTGTTCCATTTGTTTCTTTCTTTCACATGATGTGAAATGTGAGTTGATTAGAAATAAATCGTAATTTTTGGCACGATATCCTTAATTGTTTAATGTAATGGTACAATTTGATACCTCGGCATGATTACACGAACGACTTGCGACGGCTTGCTATGTTTTAAAAACTTTCAGGTGTCATTGCATAGGAATAGATCGTGTTTTGTTTTTGGTTTTTGATTGTTCAAAATTGCATTTTATTGGAGGTTTCAAAGTTTCATATCCGCGTTGTCCCCGACTAAGACAATGCGGCTTTCACTAGCTACGTCACACGTCTCGGCGCATTCTTAAAGTTGCATTTTTGGTATCCACTGGGTCCACTTTCCGTGTTGTCCTGGCGAAGACAATGCGCTTTTTACTAGCTACGTCACACATCTCGGCGCATTCACGGAATTGGATTTTTGGTATCCACTTGGTCCACTATCCACGTTGTCCTCGGCGGAGACAATGCCGTTTTTCCATGCTACGTCGCTTATCTCGGTGCATTTTCAATGTTGCATTTTTGGTATCCACTCGGTCCACTCTCTGCGTCGTCCCCGACTGAGACAATGCGGTTTTTCTATGCAACGTCACTTTTCTCGGCGCATTTTCTAAGTTGCATTTTTAGTATCCACTCGGTCCACTTCCCGCGTTGTCCCCGGCGGAGACAATGCGGTTTTTATTAGCTACGTCACACGTCTCGGCGCATTTACAAAGTTGCATTTTTGGTATCCACTAGGTTCACTATTTGCGTTGTCCTCGGTGGAGACGATGCGGTTTTTCCATGCTACGTCACTTCTCTCGGTGCATTTTCAATGCTGCATTTTTGATATCCACTCGGTCCACTATCTGCGTCGTCCTCGACTGAGACAATGCGGTTTTTCTATGCTGGGTCACTTTTCTCGGCGCATTTTTAAAGTTGCATTTTTAGTATCCACTCAGTCCACTTTCCGCGTTATCCCCGGCAGAGACGATGCAGTTTTTCCTAGCTACGTCACATCGCTCGGCGCATTTTCAAAGTTGCATTTTTGATATCCACTGGGTCTACCATCCGCCTTGTTGGCAACAGTGATAACGTGGTCCCGCCATATATGTACATAATGCTTCAGCTGACGTTCGTCATTTAACAGCTGACGCTGTAGTATACGCAGATAGCCATTGTATTGTCCGGTCATACATTTTTAATTTGCCAAGCTTATGATCATGCTAAAACTTGAAATCCCTGAAAAAAAATTGCGGGGACAAAGGAGCCGATCCCTTTGTATACAGAAAAATCTTTCCAAGGGTTTCCCTCATCGGCGATGCGTATTACGTCGTCTGTTCGCTATTTATTTAAAGAGGTGCGCGTCGTGCTGGCTTCTATTAATTTCATTGTACATCAGCTGAACACACTTCGCACCCGGTACTGTAAAAGTTCGGCATTGCCCTGAGAGGATTTCATTGGTTTTAAAATACTTCGCCTGGAATATGCTCGTGACATGCTGGCCATGTTCGAGGGGACCGTGGTGAAACATCTCGGTCCTTGGGTTATTTCTCTCGCATGGTCATTTCTTTTCTTTGTGCTTGTGGGGATTTCCAATCCGTAAGTGCATATTTACCTTATTTTTTATTTTTTTTAACCAACAATTTCGCAATGTCGCAGTCGATGACAATGTGTATAGCGTTTCACGTTACATAACCTAACATATCCCCATTGTCTTCGTTAGTGACGATAAGGTTTTTTTTTCACTTGGATTCGCATCCGTATTGACGTCTGATATGACAATGGGATTAGAGTGCGTCATGTTGCCAGTATCCGCATTGTCATCGTTTGGGACGATAGGGTTTCGTAAACATGACTTGTTACATATTTTCTACAGAGCCACAAACGTTGATGATCACGAAGCAAACTCGGAAAACTTAAAAAATGGTATTGGCGTGTCAAAGTCATTCATCACATCTGTTCGGAAGCAGATTTTTTATAGAACAAATCACGAGGTCACGCCCGATCTGAATAATAGATTCCACAAGTATTAAAATCCTCCAGTTCCCGATGTTCCGAAGGAAAAACCGAAATGCAAAGTCACCTCGGCAACAAAAAATTTATTGTCAAGCGACGATGGTGGCGATTCAGAAAATAGCGACGTGTCGCCGATAACAAAATTGAGAAGAACATCATACGTAACGCGCTATTTTCTGAAAATGATGCGTGACAGTTTCAAAACTCATAAGCAGCAGGGGTGGGGAGAAACCTTCCAGCTGCATTTCTTATTTCGTGCGTCAAAATTAAATGATTGAATTTTTTTTTATTTTTACATATCATCTATCGAATAATTCTGTTTTATAGATTGCCGACTTCACCGTTACCCGAAACTTGACCTTAAACATTTTTCATATACGACATTTGGACGGAAAGATTGATGTTATTAATTTCAAGGACATTGACGAATCGACGCAGGCGGATGAGGTGTTCATCGTCTCCGCCAAGCCAATATTAACAATAATAAAATAAAATAAAAAACAAAAATCTAATCAAAAGTACCCCAACGATATTCCAAACGAAATTAACTTAACAAATAATGATACCACGAAAGTCTTATAATGCATAACATATCAATACAAGTTAATCGAAAAATAAAAACTCAACAAACATAAATCTAACATCAGTAATGCAGAAGAATGGGTTCTTACGTACAAAACTTATTGGATAGGACAATAGTGGACAACGAGATCATGTACTCGGTACCAACTGTCACTGGTACTGATGGTGAGATCGACAGATTACAATTACAAGCATTCACCGCGCTGAAAGGACCAATCGTCGTTCATGGCCCATCATCGTCATCGGCAGCTAAAAAGCCATCGACACCAGCTGCTTCTAGTGCAAAAAAGGTGACCAAAAAGACGACTTCGCTACTGATCAAACCGAAGCCGGAAACAGCGTTATCAAAATCATCGACGACGCCTGATGCTCAAGTTGATCGTCCACCAACGCCTACGGTTGATGCTTTAAAATTGCGAATCATCGCTATGGAAATCGTCAGATCGGCCGATAATTTCGATCAGCCGCAACATGACGAGTACGTTTGAAAATATAGAAGAACACTTGAAAAATGAACAACATGAAATAACACAAAAGCATATTGCTTTTGTCAAACGATGTTTGGGGGGGGGGGGTGGGGGAGTTCAGATCTTACAGAACCCTCATAAGTGAAGGAGGGCGTCGAAAATTCGGAAAGATTTACTCACACTATTAATACAAAGCTCCTCATGAAGTTCACAAGTGTTCGAAATTCGGAGATTTTACGTGATTTCGAGTTCTAGGGAATTCAAAATGTCTGAAAATCCAAAATTTTGTGATTTAAAAATGTAGAAGTCGTACAGTTGCAGAGTTTCCGTAGTTTCAAAAGTTTTCTAGCTTTTTCAATCCCAAAAGTACTCGAATTTTTGAGCTTCGACATGTAAGTTGAAGAAGTTGAGAATTATTTGCAAAATTAGTAATTAATTGCCGATCGTTCGGGATTCATTTTCGAGAGTTTTTGAAAAATTTCCTGTGTGTAAGGTTGCAAACGTTTATGTACACGAAAACTTGAAATTTTTTGTCTTTTCAATTGTTTGACTAGAGACTTGACGGAGATGCTTCTAGTACTGTGTTAAGGCATTTTTGGGTTATCGCATGGTCTCGAAAGCTACTCTTAAAGCTACCCCTAGCAGTCCAAATTTATTTGAAAATTCGATGTGCCTTAAGTTTGCAACGTTGTGAAAAGAAAAGGAAATGAAGAATTTTTTCTTGCAATTTTTCT
Organism: Platygaster equestris; assembly: GCA_030522785.1. Classification (NCBI taxonomy): domain Eukaryota; kingdom Metazoa; phylum Arthropoda; class Insecta; order Hymenoptera; family Platygastridae; genus Platygaster; species Platygaster equestris. The sequence continues at coordinate 21,713 of JAPYZK010000577.1, forward strand.
TGTATTAATTCTGCACCATGAAATTAATTCCTTAAATCGTCTTTTTCATTCGTAGACTAATTGCGCAAACAGCTTTCCCGGCAAGGTCCCGGAACACCCCCGCTTAACTACCTTTGCATAACATATGGCGTTTTCTATGAGATCCCATAGAGTGAGCGCGTTCCGGATTTTTTCTCAGATAATTTTCATTTATTCTAACAATTACTGCGCGAACAGAGTACCCGCCGAGTCCCGGAACACTTCTGCGTAACTACCCCTACGTAACATATGGCGTTTACTATGGAATCCCATAGAGTGTGCGCATTCCGGATCATTCCTAAAATCGTCTCCATTTATTTTGAGAATTACTGCGCGAACAGATTTCCCGGCGAGGTCCCGGCACACCCCCACGTAACTTCCCCTCCATAACATATGTCGTTTTCTATGGGATCCCATTGTGTGTGCGCATTCCAGATTTTTCCTAATATCGTCTTCATGTATTATGAGAATTACTGCCCGAACGAATTTCCCGGCGAGGTGCCGAAATACCACCGCCTAACCACCCCTACATAACATGCAGCGTTTTCTGTGGGATTCCATAGAGTGTGCGAATTCTGAATTTTCCCTACAATAGTCTCAATTTATTCTAAGAATTATTGCGCGAACAGACTTTCCGGCAATGTCTCCGAACACCCCCGCGTAACTACCTCTACATAACATGGCGTTTTCTATGGGATCCCATAGAGTGGGCGGATTCTGAATTATTCCTAAAATCTTAACAATTCCTTCTAAGAATTACTACGCGAACAGATTTCCCGGCGAGGTCCCGGAAAACCCTCGCATAACTACCCCTACATAACATATGGCTTTTTCTATGGAATCCCATAGAGTGTGCAAACTTGAGGCACATAAAAATCGCAGAATAATGTTTACTTCTGTATTGTTTATCGCTTACAAAAAGGCTTTAAATTATCCGAAAGATATTTTTCTGCAATACTGAGGGGAACCCTACGTTATCGGAAGTCACCCCTTGAGCAACCCCTTGAGCCACCCTTAGCGATTAACCCTCTCAACTAGACCGTTTTTAAACAACTTAATGGAAGCTAATGACATTTATACACCTTAGTGCAATAAACGATCCTTTATTGGCCGGCTCGGGCCCGAAAAACCTTCATTATTGCCTTCGGTGTATAAAGCATCGTATGTTCCAGCGGGCAAAAAGTTGTTTTAGACTCATACTACTACTCATACTATTACTAGGACTATACTTGGCGATATCCAGTTAGGTCGAGTTATCGGAAACCAAATAATAGTTTAACAATTAATTAGATACAATTTTATGTTATTCAAGTTTTTAAAGAAATTTTGATATCTTTAAGCTCATTATATTCTTGAAGGACGGGGGTCTGATCGTAGTATTTTTGGTTCGTAAATTTTAAAGTTTTATCATTCGGAAACTTTAGAAATTACAGAAAATTTTGAGAAAACTCAAGTTTCTCGATATTTTCCAAGTTCGTAAAATTTTCAAAATTCCAAGAATTATGAAAACTGCCTTGATTATCAACATTTCCGACACTCATTAAATTCCAAAAATGGTCGAAATTCTACACTTCATAAATTGTTAAAAATATTGATATGTTTCAAATTATCATGTTGTTTCAATTGTGGAAAATGCGTAAAATTTCGTTATTCCAAGGAGTATGAAAATATTCTTATTTTTTATGCATCTAACACTTTTTTGAAACTGAAATTTTCGAAATTTCTTGAATTTCTGAACATTTTCTGACCTGTACAAAACTTGCAAAACTCTCAAAGTCTCCAAAGTACTAAAATTAGGGATTGGTCAAATATTTCAAAAACGTGAAAATGTTAAAAATTATCCACTTCCTCGAATACTTCGACACTTCTGAGAATCAGAATCGCTCCACTTTGTTTTTAAAATATCCTTTTCTGCAATGTGCTAGATTGTTAAAATTTTACAGAATCACATATTAATGCCGGTGCTTTGTTTTTGCGCTCATTGGGCGATGCGTAAGCAGTTTTCACTGAACAGTCAATATTTGCAGCGTTATTTATTATTTAAGGCGGCGGCGGGGCGGGGGGGGGGGTGGAGTATTATTTTACGAAGATTTTTATGTAATTGTTGTTAAATTACTTACCTGCATTCGAAGAATTTGTAGTTGAAATTATTGAAATAGATTCTTAGATTTTGGTTCAATCATTTTCGAATGTTTACATAATAATTGAATACCGAAGAGTTTTCGAAACTTCCGGATTTTGAAATAAAAACTTCGTAAATGGGTAAAATCGGTTACAAATCGTATTTTTCATCGTAATTTCAATTAACGTAGTTTCTTTTAGTTATTAATTGAGTAACTTCGAAATTACAGTATTTCTTCCGAATAATTGCGAATCATCGAAATCAGTAGTTCGCAGGAGTGAATACTGGAAAAAATGTAATATTATAATCAACTATCAATTGAAATGAATCGAAGTGAGAATAAAACAAAAACAATATGCATCTACGAAGTAATGAAAGATGAAAAAACCATAAAAATTGTAAAAAAATGAGTTGAAACCCATGCACTCCTTTCTCGCAAATAATATCTGTAATATTTGAAATGATACCAGTGTACTCGCAAAATTTATAAGGGTTGGGTTAGAAGCATTGAAAATTTAAAACATTGCAATATGTGAATTTTCATTCCGGACGCTTTAACTACAACTCCGCATTCACTTATTGTACCTACGAAATGTTTTAAATCTGTCCACAAGGAAAATCTTCACCATTTCTCCGGTCAGTATATTACTAAATTCTTTCACCCTGGTTTCCATCGCAGATGTGTCACGCTGCATGTCGTTCCCTTCCAGTACTCCTAATGCTCTGTCACGCGTTTACGATTATATTTTATTTTTTCATTTTCTCCTTCGCACACAATTCTTAAAAGCGGCTCCTGCATGTGACGATCTTTCTGACGAAGGATCAGTCTTATTATTTCTGCAATAACAAAACGAAAATAGTGAATTTGTGGTATGGGCTGATAAAAAATTAATGTGAATGCAATGGCATTTTAAAGACGTTGATATTAGATTTGCTAAGAACAACTTTTAAAAGTTAAAAAACTAAAGACACTTTCATGTGATACATTACATGTCAGAAATCCCCAACCCCCCCCCCCCCCCCCCCCCCCCCACCGACACCACCACACCCACCCCCCCTCCGACACCCACCCCCACTCCGCCCCCCGCGCCTGTCCCCAGGGAATTTTCAAAATCATCGGAGATGGGGGCACTTTTTTTTTGTTATTTCGTTAATTGAAGAAATTTCGTTAATTTCTACAAAAATGTGGAAATTTCGGCAATTTTCAAAATTTTTTGGAAAAAAGACATTTTAAGAATATCGAAAGTTTTAGGCAGTTTTTAGACATTTCCGAGATTTTACGCATTTGTTTGTAGCTTTGGAAATTTCGGAATCGTAAACATTCACTAAAGTTGATATGCTGGGTGACATGTACTTCGACCAGTGTGAATTACTTACTTCTTATGGTTGTTGGTAAGTCGTAGGGCCAAAATTTATTCCCTGCCGTTTTTTCGTCGGGCCTTTTTGAACATTCCTGATTTCGCGTCTTCCGGGCCCAGATAAGCAATCCCAATCGTATATACAACCGCTTTTAGAGTGGGTTTACCGCAAGCCTGTGTAAACCACTCCTTCAGCAGTTTGTAAGATTTGTTTTGATCTTTGATTTCGATCCGTTAAAGTGTTGTCAAACTTCAATTGGTTTTCGAAACGATCGATATACGGGCTGTAACAAAATCACCGCAATCACCGAAAATCATGGATTTCTTGTAAATTTACGAGACGACTTATTTTCGCAATTTTTTTATATCCGCAAAATTGACTGCGTTATTGGCAAGTGAAGATAGCCAATCATCCCTCGACTTCTTCTCAGTGAAAAGAACGTGTCGAAGCCAATAGTGAGCAAAAGTCGTAAAAGTCGAGCGCTGATTGGCTATATTGACTTGCCAATAACTCAGGTAATATTGCGAATATCCAAAAATGGCAAAGCCAAAAACGTCTTGTAATTTTACAAGGAATCCATTGTTTCCGGTAGATGCGGTGATTTTGTTACACCCGGTATATTTGAGTTAGAAATTCGACCACTTCCAATGTGGAGGAACACTTACGGTTTCCGGTTTTTTTTCTGCATATTTCGAAGTGTTCAAATCTTCTATGGTTCCTTCCATTGTTTCCATTTGCATTTTCATTTTTTCCAATTCTCGGTCAAATTCTTCCTTCGTTACGCCCGTTGACTGGGTTTTTGAAGATAATGGTGTTGAATTTTTCAGAGATGACGGTATTTTTGTCGGTGACAGTGTTTTGGGAGGTGAAGATGATTTTTGAGGAAGCAATGTTTTTGGAGGAAACGAGGTTTTTGGGGGTAACGAGGTTTTTGGGGGTAACGAGGTTTTTGGAGGTGACAAGTGTGTTAGAGGTGACAGGGTTCCTGATGAGATTTTTGGAGATGACGGGGTTCTCAGAGGTGACAGGGTTCTTGGAGGTGACGGGGTTTTCAGATGTCATGGGGTTCTTGGGGGTGACAGGGTTCTTGAAGGTGACGGAGTTCTTGGAGGTGATGGGGTTCTTGGAGGTGACAAGGTTCTTGGAGGAAACAAGGTTCTTGGAGGTGACGGGGTTTTGAGAGGTGACAGGGTTCTTGGAGGTAGACATGGTGGTGACGAAGCTCTCGACGTTGATGGAAGCGGTGACGAACGAACCAAAAGCAATGACGTAGAAAAACTTGTCGGCGAATGTTGAGCGAAATCCTGCGTTATTCACGTATCGTTTTTACAATTATTAATAGCTTTGACAAATCTTCCAAATTCGCCGAATTCTGGAAATGTTCAAAGATTTCTAGAGGTTTTCAAATTTTTGAATTCGTGTAAAAAGTTTACGATTTTTGTAAACGTCAAAGTTTCAAACATTTTACAGTTTCTCGAAATATCATGCATTCATTGAATAATCTTATATTTCAAAAGTATCAAAATGATCTGAAATTTTTGGAAATTTTTAAAATTTTTTGATATACATATACTTTACAAATATTGTAAATGTTGAAAATTGAGTCATACATCAAATCGTTGCAAATATTTTGTCGGAAAATTTTACATTTTGTTATGTGTTGTCGAAGTCTCTAGAAATATGAAAAAATTCCAGATTTTCCATAAATAAGCGATGAAAAATTTTTATGACTTGTTTTCCTACGTGTTTTTATGTTAGTATTAAGGGGTTGTCCATATAATGTCACATTATTTTGGCCCATTTCAGACTCCTCCCCCCCCCCATGTCATACGTCGTTAAAAAATTTTGACCCCCCCCCCCCCCCCGTAACATTATAACATTTTTTGTAATTGAAGGACTTTTTACATTTCATTAATTATTTCTCCAAATAAATTCATATTTATGTACATTCATTGTTACGGTAGCAAGTTACATTTTCTTCTTCATCGCAATAGTCATTTCTGTATCAAGAGCAGAAAAGGAGCTATTGCGCCAAAGATACACACATGAATTTGTGCCCTTACCGCATTAGAAATGTTGATTTCGAGGGCTTGCGATGTCCAAATTGAGACAAAATCCTTTCCATTGGAAGTAAATAATATTTGGAGCCCAAGGAAGATAAAATTTTTTCATCCCTATGGCGCAAACGGCGATTTACCGCCCGCCTCGCAAGCACAGAAAATGTAAATTTCTAATACGGTCGGGCACAACAAAAATTAAATATTTTTTCCATTCTGCCTTCAGAAATTCCGACCATAATCACACTGAAAATTGTTCAGAAAATTAGCTGCAATAATTGGATGAAAATTTGTTTTCGTGACGTCACACAATACCACCCCCCTTGTCACAGTTCGTCACAAATGTCTGTCTCCTCCCTCCCCCTAAACGTGTGACGTATTTTATGGGCGAGCCTTTATCAGGACCTCAGAAAATTGCAATAGTTCCAAAAATTGTCCACAATTAGTTTATTATTAGATTATCAGATCATTCGATTCGTCCGAAAATTTTCATGAATTAAGAACGTTTTAGAAATTTTCATACTGTCCCCGACATTTTTTGGAAAGTTCAGAATATTCCGATAAATTTTCATATTGTTGAAATCTCCAATAATTATCATGTGTTCCCGAAATCTTAAGTTTTCCAAAAGTTTTCCACCCTGCCTGTACAGGGTGTTACAAAATTACCGCATATACCGAAAACCGTAGATTCCTTGTACGATGACAAGACAATTTCTCCTTTACAATTTTTTTAAATCCGCAAAATTGACAGAGTTATTAGCAAGTGACGATAGTCAATCAGCGCTCGACCTTTACGACTTACGGCGCTTACATCTTTTTCCTCACTATACTGGCTTCCACTAGTTTTTTTTTTTTTTTTTTTTTTTTTTTTTTTTTTTTTTTTTTTTTTTTTTTTTTTTTTTTTTTTTTTTTTTTTTTTTTTTTTTTTTTTTTTTTTATGGCGAAGGAAAAATCTTTTTGTAATTGTACAAGAAATCTCTAGTTTTTAGCATTTGCAGTGATTTTGTAACACCCTGTATTTTAATTAGTCTTGATATGTTCAACATTATTTCCGGAATTGTCGGAGTTTTAAGGTTTTCGCGATTATCTACATTACGAAAATTGTGGAAATTTCCATCATTCTGAAAAGTTGTAGTTGGTTTATTATCATGATGGTATTTCGAAATTTTAGTGAATTCGCGATTCCCCAAAATATAACAGTATTTGTAGTTACCATAATTGTGAGTAATGTAGAAATTGTTGAAAATTTTTATATTCTCCAATCTTAGAAACAATTATGGACATTTCTTGAATTATCGAAATTCGTAAAACTATAAAATTCAACAGAACTACAGTAATCTGCGAATTTTTCGAATAATATCTCAAAAGTTTCCAATAATCATAAAAATTTCCCGAATTATCGAACTTTTGGAAAATATAAACATTTTCAAATTATTATGCTGCATTAACATTTTTCATACATCTTGAAATGTTTGATGCTGTATAAATTTTGGAGTTTCGGGACATTTTCGGGAGTCTGAAATGAATGACAAGTTTCGAAGTTCTCGAAATCACGAAGAGGCTATATATTTTATAATCATGATATCATAATGAATAATAATAATAATATTAGCATGAAATAAATTGAAATTACAGAGAATTAGATCGTCATATTTTTGTTTATTGCAAAAAAAACATTACGAACATTTTTCTAATTGTGTCGCATTCAATTTTTTCCAATATACTTTGTAATTTTTAAGAGTTCCATAACTTTTATAATTTTCGACGGAGGAAATCTTCTGAAATCTCGTCAAATTCCGAAGAGTTAGAATTGGAAATTCGTCTAGATCAAGCATTTTCACGTCTGAAAATTTCTAAAAAGTCATACAGTTTAAAACAGTTTTTTATATGTCAACTAAAGATGGACATTAATTAAGAAATGCAATTCGATGTCAATTAAATCAGAATCAACAGATGTCGATTAAATTGAGAAAATATTTTAATTGGATATCAATCAAATTTTATTCGATTTGAATAAAATTCAATTCAATTGGAGTTCAGTTACATTCACCTCGATGTCAATCAAATGTCAGTTAAAGTAGATGTCAATTTGATTGAATTCGATTTTGATGAAATCTAATTCAATTAAATGTCGATTGAATTTAACTTAATGTCAATTGAACGTTAATCGTATGCTTTTTCATCGCAAAACAGAATGAGAGGGAGTTCAAAGAAATGAAAAGACTAATTTTGAAACGCGTATATATTATGCACATCGCGAACCTTGATCGTATCTGCGTTTGAGCCAGTTCTGCTCTTCTTATTCTTGGGTACTTGCTTCGTGTAACCTTGCACTTTTTCCTCTATAGCCTCCTCGGATGCACCGTCTTCTAATCGAAAGGGTCGTTTCCGATTTATTCGTCGAGGGCGATTTATCGCACCACCTTCACTTAACTCGTTCGTTTCGCAATAGTCCATTTTTCACCACTACCGGAACAAAAATTTGCGCGGTTTCGTCTAATTATTACTGGAAAAACGCAGTTTATTTCGTCTTGTTTTCAAGTTCCTCGCTGCTGAAGCGCGACTGGGGACATTTTTGAGATTTCGGTGAAAAAAGAGGGGTAATATTTTGCAGAGTGGGGTAAAAATTCATAATTCTGCTCACATAACAAAGCCCTCTTTTACCTGAGAGAGAAAGTTCTGAACACATCTCAGGTTTCCGGCAGGGAAATGGATGGATCGGGTTTTTCCCGTCTGAAATCGCAAACCTGGGAATGTGGTCATTTTTTCCGTCAGTTGATGAACAATCAAGGACGTCAATAAACGGTCAGTTTTTATCAAATCCATTCGAAACTTTCAAAATTTCCACCCTTTTTTCACCGCGACAAATTTCTACCCTTTTTCACCCTGACCGAAATATCTACCCTTTTTTTAACCCAACCAAATTTTCTGTTAGTTTGTTAACAACAAAAATTATAATCACTAAGTCAGATTTTCTCAAACGGGTCAGCTGAATTATGTCAAGATTAATTTTTCATCGTAAAAACATTTTTTCAGTAGTATTCAACATCCTCAACATGAATCCAAAAGGACTTTATGAAAAAAATTTATGTCAATTATATCAACAATCAAAGTTCACAGTCATTATTTAAAAAGTTCATTACGACCGATCTAATTATCCGATTCCAACGATATTACTGGCATTGCAATCGTGTTTCAAAACAGATCTTGGAATATTTTTTGCGATTTGAAAAACTGCATTTTAGCATTATTCATGCATTTGTTTATAACAGATTAAAAAATGGTCATCTTCTGTGCCAGCTATCGACTTGAAAAAAAACCACATATACTTCAATCGTTTCTGAAACTTATGCAGTTAAGACAAAATATGACCCGCAGTTTTGATGAAAGTTATTCGTTTGCTCAAACATTGTCGCCCGAGGCGCTCGGACTCGACACGTCCGAGTGCGCTGACTCGGTCGCACTGCGCACATTAGTTTCTCGCCATAGAGAAAGGAAAATAACATTAAAATGAATGAATGAATAAATGAATATATAAATGTTATGAAATTTATCATGACAGTAATATAACTATTAACGAAGAACAATAATTATTATTTCAAAAACATTTATTCGATTTCTGCACGACATCGGAGCACGAGACAGAACAAACAATTCAAAATTACGAAAAAAATGAATTTATACTCTCTCGAGTATGGCAGAGAATGCTGTATATTGCAAGTTTGTTGTAAAATTTCTCGCAAGCTAGCAGATTAGGTCAAAATCACCCCTTGCATCTTGTGCGCACAGTCATCGCAGAATTAAACGGCGTAATTCGATGTATGTAAAGTTCCAAACGTTTCTGTAAACGAGAAAGTGGAAAATACAATTTTTCCTTCCATTTTTTAACTTTTCAACACTTTCACTTGGGTCTTGTCGAAGATGCTTTTAGTACTGTTTTGGGGTATTTCTGAGTTATCGCAAGTTGTCGGAAACCACCCTTAAAGATATCCCTAGTAGTGCGAACTCATTTGAAAAATCGCAAAATAAAGTTCACTCCTGTACTGTTCATCGCTCACAAAAATGCTCTTAATTATTCTCAGGACATTTAGATGCAATATTAAGGAACACCAAGTCATCGGAAACCACCCCTCAAACACCCCTAGCGATTAACCACCTGTAGTCGACCGTTTTTGAGACAAAAGTCGATGAATGTCTGTGACATCTGTCTCGATTTTCGATCAATAAAGAATTGCAATCATTAACTAGTACCATTCAAAGCAATTTTAAGTTAAATTGAGTTATCGGAAACTACCCCCGCACGCACCCCTAGCGATAAGCCCCCTCAATTCGACGGTTTTTGAGACTACTCGATGAAAATCGATGACAGATGTCTTGATTTTCGATAAATAAATGATTGTTATCAATAACTGAGGCAGTACTCAGCAATTTCCAGTCAGCTCAAACCATCGGAAACCACCTCCGAAGCCACCCCTAGCGAGTAACCCCCTTAACTTGACCGTTTTTGAGACGACTCGATGAAAGTCGATGACATCTGGCTCGATTTTCAATTGATAAAAATCGTAATAATCAAGTGGGGCAATACTGAGCAATTTTCAGTTCAGTTGAGTTATCGGAAATCACCCCGGAGCCAACCCTAGCGAGTAACCCTCTCAACTCGACCGTTTTTGAGACAACTCGATAAAAATCGATGACATCTGTCTCGATTTTCTATCAATAAAAAATGGTATATATATGTATACATATATCTTTATACATATATTGTACATATATTTAATGTACAATGGCGATACGTATTTTCCGAAACTACTCAGCGCATGCCCGGTGACACACAAACAATCATTAGGGTTTTCGATTGATCCCAATTTTTCTACCGCGTTATAACCCGGTTATAACGTGGTTAAAATAGCGGCCGAAAATCGGGCGCAAAAATTTAAATTTCCTTATACCAGGTACAAAAAGTAATACCAGATTGTCATGAATCACCTCTGCTGCTGATTACGTTGTATTACGCTGTCTACCCGGTATGAGGAAATTTAAATTTTCGCGCCCGATTTTCGGCCGCCATCTTAACCACGTTATAACCGGGTTATAACGCGGTAGAAGAATTGGGATCAATCGAAAACCCTACATGTCTCAAGCTTGTCATCTGTCCATGAAATCTGACAATATCGCGACTCGACTTACGCGCGACACTCGAGTGCCCCCTCCTCCTTGAGGGAGTATTTTTCTCTTTCTTTGAGTCGCGGTATTTTCAAGCATTTCATGTCACATTTTCTCTTCTGAGTTTTCGTTTCAAAAAAGGGCTTGTCCATATCAAAGCGTCACATTATTTTAGCGCATTATAGACCCTCCCTCCCCAATGTCACACGTAGTCACCAAGACCTCACACCCCCCCCCCCCCCACCCCCCCCCCGCACTCAACTGCCACCAAAGCTTTCATCAATTTTTTATCAAATCAGTATATACGCGAATTCATTCATGTATATTCATTGTTACGGTCATAAGTTACATTTTCCTCTACATCGAGATAAATAGTTGGTGTGTCAAAAAACGGCAGGAAACGAGTTATTGCGCCCGAGATACACACATAATTATGTGCCCTTTACGTTTCAGAAATTCAGATTTTCAAGGTTTACGATCTCTAAATTGAGACAAAATCCATTCCTAGGAAGAAAAAATTTTGTCAGCCCTAGGGCGCAAACGGCGATTTACCGCCCGCCTCGCAAGCACAGAAAATCTCAATTTCTGATACAGTGGGGCACACAAAAAATTGTAGCTATTTTTTCGTTCTGCCTTCATAAATTCCGACCATGATCACATTGAAAATTTTTTAGAAAATGAGCTAAAATACTTGAATGAACTTTTTTTTGTGACGTCACAATACCAAGACCTCCTACCCCTTGTCACATTTCGTCACAAATTTCTGATCCTCCCCTTCCCCCTTGAAGTGTGACGTATTTTATGGACGACCCCAAACGTTTGGAACTTTACGTACATGTCATTTGGAGCTTTCTTTTCGCGATAAAATTATCAAGAAATTATTTATATACTCTCTAAAGTATAGCGAAAAATACGCTGTATTGTGAATTTGTAGGAAACTGTTTCGCCACCTACTAAAGACGGTACTAAATAAGTTTTTTCGTGATTTAATCGCGAAAAAAATACTCTGACATTCCCGGCTGAAGTGCGCCGTCATATCTTCCGCGTATGAGATGAAAGGGGTCACTTTGAGCTGATCTGGTAAGTCGCGAGAAAGTTCCCGACGAATTCGCAAAACGTAGCATTCTTTGCTATACTTGAGAGAGTACTAATTAACCTTCTCAGTAATTTTATCGCAAAAAGAAACCCCTGAATTTTTCGGTAGAAGAGCGCCGTGATATCCTGCGCGCATGAGATAAAATGCATGACTTTGAGGTTATCTGGTAAGTCGCGAGAAAGTTTCCGACAAATTCGCGATATATAATTATCTTCGCTATACTAAATAGTGTATACAAATAATTCTCTTGGAATTTTTTTCGTTGATTCCACAACTTGTGGCACTTCATTCACATGGTCTTCACGGCAGATTTACAGTTGATTTACGGCGAATATCGGTGGTTGTTTTTAAGGAATCGGATGTGATTCGACGGAATGACGTCAGAGTAATTTAGTCAACGTGGTGGTAACTTCACGTAGTGGTCGTGCTAATTTTATTTAACCTCATAGTGAAGAAAATATTAGATCGTAAAATTTCTTTCTTTTACTGCAAATCCACGAAAAATTCGCGGCAAATAATGGTTGAGTCGTCTTTCCGTCGACGATTAATTGGTTGTGCTAAGTATATGAACACGTCTCTGTATGATTCGTCGAAGTTGCATTTGCCCACTTTTATGAGATTGAGATTCATCAGATTAATTGTTATTTAGGCATTACTACAATTTTTCACAATAAAAAAACTAGTTTCGAAAACATCGTAACAAATTGAAGTCGGGCGAGTGTCAATTAGTTATGCATCATAAATCTGAAAATCTCATTCTACATTGCTGAAAGGTGAGATATCTCACGTCGCACTGAATCGTGATTCAGTGTGCAAGAGTCGAGATTTATAAAATGCCACGATGTTCGCGCAATTTTATGTTCATAATAGCCGAAAAAAGTGAAAATCTATTGGATTTCGGTCACAAGTAACTCGCGACTAAAAATGTATTCCAGGTTTGACTCGTGGGAAGTACAAAAAACTATTTTTTGCAAAACACGCACTGAACAGACGCTCCGAGCCCCTGAAATAGCGCATTGAGGAGGTCCATTTACGACCGGCGATTTGGTATTGTACCTATGGTCGTTCCTCAAGTCCGCTAAAAACAGGGACAATATGGTCCACATTGTTTTGACATTTATAGGTTCGTGGCGCGCCGTGTCGCAAATGTCTCCCCTCAATACGCTGTTTCAGGGGCTGGAAGCCCCTATTCAGTGCGTGTTTTGCAAAAAATATTGTTTGCATCACGGACCTGAGACGTGCTTATCCGCCCTCGATGATGTATGAAGCCTCTCGACCCTCGGCTGCGTCTCGGGACGAGATTTGGCTTCCCACATCGTCTCGGCCCGAAAAGCCACGCCTCAAGTCCTTGATACAAAAATATCTATTTCCACGTGGTGAGAATAGCACTAGCTAACACTTGGGTTTGAGTTAGCACTACCACGCCCTTAAAAGGTATCAGAAACGAAAATAATATTTTTTCAGTTTGTGTGCATCACAACTAATTCGCGAAAAATAAATAACGCACACTACAGTCGAAAACGCGCAAAATTCTGAATTTTCATTGGGTGTTAGTGCTAACTTTTCACCACACCAAAAAATAAAAAATAAAATAGTGACACATTTTTAGTTTCAACAAGAAATCAACATGCATAAACGTCAAATAATTTACTCATCACTGAATCGAAATTGAATAACGGCGATGCTAAATTGAAAGACATTTCGAATTCTACAGTCGAAAAATCGAGATACGTGAAACTTATAAGAATTCGGAAGTTTCACAATTATTTTTTAATTCTGTAAAATTCGGAAAAATTCTTGGATTCTTGGAGCTTTTAAATTCGAAAATATCTGTAACTCTGAAGTTTTCAGTATCTCAGAAACTTCGATACATTATACATAATTATTTTCGAAATTATGTAATTCCGTAAAATTATGAGAATTTCTCAGGTTTCGTAAATTCCGAACATTTTTTTTTTATGATACTCGATGAGTTAGGGACATGTCCTGGTTTTTCGTGTTTACTATCTGGTTACCCTATCATTCGTCATTTACATCCATAACTATCAATTACATCATGAACTTCCGTGATTGCTTCGATATTAGGATTACAGTGTTTCTTTTTCGGGGAGATTTTTTCCTCCCTCCCTACCTACCTTCCAAGAGTGGCCTGAAATAACGAATTATACCTTTTTGGGCCGACGACCCGCGTTCGCGCCCGACCGCCCGCGATCAGGTCAGTTTATCGGCAAAAAGAAAAACCATATCCGAAAGATACTTCATTTTCATTGATCGATGAAATTTGGATCATTTTCATCGATCAATTTTGGCGCAATTTGAGCATTTTGCGAATGTTCGAAACAAATGCAAAAAGTACTTGGGAAATTCGCATTCTGCAAGCGTGTGCTATTTTTATTGAATTCACAGTTTTTATTTGCCAAAATGGAATGACATTAAATTTTTTGTCGTTTCAATTTAACTATTGAATTAGCAAAATGTTACGAGTTGACTACAAAATTCGTAGAATTTTTCATTTAATGGAAATTCATGTTTGGTGCGATTTAAGATTCGAAGTGTCAAAAAAGGGTTTCAGGCCAGTTTAAATAGGAAGACAGGAAGTATAAACAGTGATACAATAACCAATAAGAGCACGATTAATAGAAAGCAAGATTTTATTCGAAAATCGATCAGCAAACCTCAAAACTTCCGAATTCGATAAAATCCTTGATAATAAGTCTTCTGTCTTCTTTAATATCGACAATTAGTCAATTTATCTACTACTATAAGTTAACGTTGATTATGAGATGCAAAGTGATAGCACCTCACTACTTTTTTGTGTAAAAACATCACGAATTGAAAGACAAAAGCCAGCTAATAAAAATTAGTAGAAAGAATTCATTTATTTGGTAAATTGGGTACTAATTTTTGAATCAATTCGTCAAATTTAACTAATTCAATAGTAAAATTGTAACTGTGAATAATTTAACGTCACTTGAAACCACCTATTATTACTAGAAGATCACTCATTTTCAATGACACATCGCTGATTTGGAAAGAGGAAAGCCAGCCACCAAAAATCCCTGAAAATTAATTCACTTATCTATTTAGTGGAATTATACCAATTTTTCATAAAACTTGTAAAATTTTACTTATTCAATGGTCAAATTATAACTGAACAATTCAACGTTACTGCATATTCGATAATGAGAATTTCAAATTCCTAGTAAATCCAATTATAATTAACTAATCAGCGTTATTTTATGTTCGGGAATGGAAATTTAGAATTCCAAGAAAATTGCACAAATTCGTAGAGTGCAAGTTTTTTAAGTATGATCAACGCAAATTTATAGTAGTTGATACAGTGGTTGATTCCGGATTTCAAAGTCAATAGAACACTTTATGTTGCCATGAACATTTATGTTCATCGCGATTGTGTAATTTCAAATCGAGAGGTACTAATGAATGTTTAATTTATCGAACTTTCTTTTATATTCGCAAATAAAAATTGCGAATTTGAAGAAAAATGCTTCAATTCGCAGTGTGGGAATCGTAAGGAAACAGCACAAATTCGCAGAGTGCAAATTTCACAAGTACTTCCAAACATTCGCAAAAGTTTCAATCGCGCTAAATATAAATTCTCATCGGAGTTTCTTTCGGATTAAGATTTTTCCTTTTTTCCCGAAAAACTGACCTGATCGCGGGCGCGTCGACCCAAAAAGGTAATTTGTCATTCTAGACTACTCTTGGAAGGTAGATAGGGAGGTTGCTAGTCAGTTGCGCCGCGACCCTAAAATGGGCCCCTGAAAAATTTTCTTTTTTCGACCCAAAACCCCATGTAGAAAGGTGCGTGTCTAATCATTTAACTCGAAAATACGCTTTTTTTCACACATCATTGAATTTCAAAATAATACGAGAATGATTAAAAACTCATTTTCAAACATATACTCGATAAATAAACGAATTAAGAATACCTCATAAAAATAGCATAAAAATCGAATCATTTACAATTATGGTGTTGGGCATGAAAATGAAGTACTCAGTACTTAATTTCAGGTCCGAAATTTTTCGCCACCTGCAGAAAATATACGAGCGATTTCCATAGCGAGTATTCAACCCTTCAACAATTTCAACACGGAAATGTTACGTTCGCGAGATACAAATTGTTTTATAAATGATAAACACACAATCTCGTGAGAATTTTCTAAAGAACCGCACCTAACCTGAAGTAGTCGTTTTTCGCAACAAAATTGTAAAACAGACATCTCAACCCTTTTACTACTTTTTTTACACACGAAATAGTTGGTAAATGTCTAGTTTACGGGCTTGGGCTTCAAAAGGTCATCAATTCTCGGCGTATGATTTGCTTTAGAAAAAAACGCGTAAACTAGTTATGTTCATGCACGTAATTAAATAGCTTGTCGTTTTGCGTTTTTTTGATAAAGCAAATCACACCCCGAGAATTTATGACCTTTTTTAGCCACGGCCCGTAAACTAGACATTTAGCAAATATTTAAGTTGTACTACAGAAGTTACCTAATCCGCGAAATTATAATAACAACCAATCGATAAAAGCATACGTGCGTGTTTTTAAAGCGAGTATAGAAACTTTTTAAGGAATCGTCTCCAAATATTAGGAATGTCCAAAAATGAATAGCTTCGCCATCTGCAGCCGAGTCGCTAGCTACGAGAGCCGAAGAAAAGGAAAAGTTGTCTTCTTTGGCACGGACAGAACGCGAAATGCCGTCTCACTTTGAAGTCCTGTGCAAATAGCAAAAAAACCGATAGAGGCAAGTCAGATTAGCAATTCAACGTGCAAAAATTTAGGATAGCTATATTAGATCGATTACTGAGTGTATCCAATGATAGAAAAGTCGAATGGTAACTACTGGATCAGTTTAGTTAATTAACAATTCAGTTGCAAAATCGGGAAACCGTGTTTTTTCACATTAATTGTTAGTTTGACGCGGAACTATAATGTATAGCGAAAAAAGCTACAGACAAATGTTATTTTTCGTACAATTTTCTTAATTTGAAGCCACGTCACGATTTATTAACATTTTTTGTTGCAGCAGAAATCTATTTCGCAACAAACTATTGCATATTTGCAAATTAGTTTATAACTTTCTTTATATAAAGTGAGAAAGTTTAAACTTGCGTAAAATGTTCATCTCGTCGCCCTTAACGTTTCCTTCAAATAACAAGTCTCTATCTTTACTATTTATCGCGTCGTTTAATTTTCCATCAAGGTTTTTTGTTTTCTTTTAATAAAAATTGCGACCAAACGCAACTTGTGCGACTGGTAACGTTTGTACAATCGTATGCTAGAATACATATATCAAACAACTATCTTCAGTTATGTAGATTTATCGATTTTCAACCACTATATTAATATTATTTATAAAACCGTCATATTAACAATGCTATTATTGCCGATGCATGTGTCTGATGAAAATAGCGTTTTCGCGAAATGGAAGAATGAATTTTTCTACGAATTTACAATTACTCGATTTGTATCGAAAGTTATTAGCGGTGAATTTGTTGTTATCTTTTCAAACGACAATAATTTAGCAACAAATTATCGTAGAAAAATTCGGCATTGTGTGATTTAATGCTAGAGAAATGAAGTTTCCTTACCTGGTCATCGCTTTGGAGTGAAATACGTCTGGGCCCAATGGGACGTCACCGAGGTGAACCCTTTTCGCGAAAATCGCAATTCCGAGCAGGGCGGTCGTGGTAGGGATGCCGATTGCGCGACCGCGCGGAGCCGCGGGGTTTTACTTCAAACTCGCGCGCTCGGCAAAAATGGACGTAATAACCGTTCTATGAAGACTAAAAGCTTAATTTTTTTTTTATTCAGATGAGCTTGCGAAAAAAGTCACATGTAAGCGAGTAATTTTGTTGTGCAAATTATTATTTTGGATAGAAATTAAGTGTAAACTTTTTCCTCGTTGTTCACCTCGGCTTGTTTTTGGGGTTTTTCTTGAGGCGTTATTCTTTGTAGGGAAACATGAGGCAAAGCGGAAACATTTTGGTTGACGAATTTTTTTTGCATTTTGAACGATATCATAATACCAGAAAGTAATAAGCGCTGTATTAAGTACATATTGACCCAGCAGAGGACGTTTTTTACTTCATAAATTTGTTACGATAAGTTATTGTATTCACCGACTTTGGAACAGTCATTTTCGCCCTGCTTTTCTCCTTACACGGGGCAAAGCGAAGTAATTTATATTATCATGAAATAATTGTATTCGCGTTAATGAATATCAGGAAATCTCTATTGATTCAATCATTCATAAACAATTGATTGTTGGAAAACCATTTGTCGCATTTTTCTGAACAAAAATACAAAAATCACATCTGACAGAAAATCAGTTTTTTCGCGGTTCAAGTTGGTTTTGTGACTGCTGTTTTTCTTATAAAACATACTATCATTGATGATGAATAATTATTCTCGATAAACACGATGAACATTAATATTGCTGCCATGTGGGTTGAAGTAAGGTAATGCACCGCTGAGCGTTGTGCACTACCCCGCTTTGCCCTACCCCGCTTTGCCTGCAGAACATGTTTTACATGATGACTCGTGAAAAACACAATAATGCGTGGGAATGGAAAAAAATTCACTCGTTAGAAGCGCAAGAGAGTGCACTGTGCAATGCTACAAAACTTTTCTCTCTTGCATACAGATCAATAATATGTACTTCTCATTTAAACTCCTTAAAAATTACAATCATGCATCAAAACGAGCGACACTTGTCCTCACAGCGACACTTTTGAATGAAAACTTATGAATACGCATGGAAAAGCTCGAGGGTGTTCCAAAACGTATTGGAATCAGCGATTTTTTACTGTAATTGCAATGCTAAATTAATTTGTTTCTAATAATTAGAGGGGGAAATATCAATGTCTTCTTGGAAACTCGCATCTTCGTTGCATGTGGTTATTGAGAAATAATTTTTCCCACACTTATAGGGGAGACTTCTAACTTCATGAGGCATATAATTACGAATTCGCGGTACGCATCCCATAGCAGTTTTACGAGGTGTAACCCCGGGATTGTTCCAAGGACGCCCGTGGGCGTCGGGGAGGGGGTAACTGACTGCTCCGACTTCGCGAGCCCGAAATCGCTTGGTGCTACTTAAAACTCGCTACCATTTTTCAAACTTGCATTTCTTCGGGACTAGTTAACCGATTGTAATGTTTTTTTTAACTGTATATCGCAACTAGACGAATTGCAACTTTTACTTGAAATAAAATTATGAAATACGCGCCACGTAATCTACAGCCACGTATATGAATGTGAGATTTTTTTATTTAACTATGAAAAAACGAGTTATTGCAAGAATTATATTTTTCGAGAACAATCATATGAGAATTGTTTTTCAGCATGTTAACAAATAAAAAATATCATGAGCAAAGCAAGTATTGATTTGAAAAATCAAAAACCATCCTTACACACAAATTGTATCGTCAATTCATGTTTTTTTTTTAGTTAATTAGCAATTTCTCCGATATTTCAAGTTTCCGATTCCTGATGGCACCAATGATTTCAAGCGCCGATAAATTTAAGCGCCGAGAAGTCAATACCCAGATGACCTACAATTTCGATTTGCCAATATGACGGCCTGTTATTCCTCCGGGAAATAAGAACATCGATTTTTCTAAACTTCGACAACGTAGAGTCCAACTTTTAAAACCTCGAAAACGTGATCATCCGAGTTTTCAAAATATCGTAAACGCGAAAGTTTGATTTTGATTCTGTCCGGTTCCTGCTTCGCCCGGTTTATAATGTCTCCGAATTGTAATTCACACGAATTCGCATTCTACCGACGCCTAACCTGTTTTGAAGTAGTCAAGTTACTTCATATTTCTTTTAAGGTTTAGGTTTATAAGTGTACTAGAGGGCTTCGCCCCATGTGCTCTCCGCGCGCCAACCCCACTAAGGTTTTTATGTATTTTCGTCTAACCAGTGAATTTTGTGTAACTTAAATGACTTCAGTAATTTCGACTGATGGATCCATCTGTACATTTGTGCAAATACTTCATCCATGCATAATGTATGGTCATTATTGGGAATCAATGGAAATTGATAGTAGACATTGGTAGAAGATTCTAAGAATTAGTGGGAGTCGATAAGAAATAAGAAAACGATAAGAATCCGTCACAATAGATTTAAATTGATAAGAATTGATGAGAGTTGATGAAAATATATAGAAATTATTCAGAATCAATAAGAATGAAATATGAAAAACAATGGGAATAGATGGAAATCGATAATCATTATTTTATAAAAATGGGTTGGAATTGATAGGTATCTTCAATCGATTTGAGTCGACGGACATTGTGGAATTGATTAAAATACATACCCAGATAGCAAAGTAAAGAAAAATATTGCAGCATGAACGATGAATCGTTTTGAGCCGAATGCTACAATAAATGCGTAGAGCTGGGTCGCCAAAAAAATACCTCAGTAAATTGATAAGCATTGGCTGACCAAAATTTGGTATTGGCGCAAGTGGCCAGCGAATCGCTCACGAGCATCATTCCGAGGGAGATGCGCGGCAATATCCTCTGTGGGCTACTGGGACGGCGAGAAATCCAATGCTTTGCCGTAAGCATTGAAAGTCGCTCGGTCCGAAACTTGCGTACGAGTTATCGGAACGCATGTTTGAATGCCTTCGGGAGAGCATTGACTTGCCGTTCATACCTAAGTCGTACAGATACCTTTGACCGACCTGTTCGTTGAATGTTCGTTGAATATCTTTTCATGAGGACTATTCGCACTAATAATTTTTAACATATTAAGTCATATAGGGTGTACAGTGTGTAAAGGGAGCTCGCTCGGGATAAAATTTTATTGATACATCGATATGGGTTATCAAATTTGTGCCAAAACCAACATATTATCAGTGACAGCTGCGGTGATGTTCAAAAGAGGCTTACAACCATGAAATTCAAAAGGGGCTAACAACCTTAATGTTGCGAAAAGGCGTACAACCCTGTGGAACAACGTCTAAAATTGGTTGAAAACTCGAAATAACTCAGAAATATAACATCTTTCAGTGATAAAAGGGCTACCGACTTTATAACATTGATAATGAACGGAATACTTCAAGTCTTATAATAGGTAACTTTTTCCAAAATTTGCTTAGATTGACTAGAAATTATATTGTTAGCTTCGGTATAACTCGAAATTGATAATGAGCGAGTTTTCATAAGTCCGCCATTATGAAAGTCTTATAATGGATAACTTTTTTTAAAATGTTATCCGATTCGCTTAGAGTTGCATAAGTAGCTTCGTCATAAAGCGAAATGAATAGTCATTAATTTTTTTCCGTTCTGTCATATTGCAAACCTGACGAAAGATAATTGTTTTCAAAATTTAATTAGACTGACTCGAAATTGCACTGTTAACTTCGGTATAACTTAAAATTGATAACGAGCAAGCTTTGAAGTCCGCCATTATCGAAGTCTTATAATGGATAACTTCATCAGAAATTTCATCCGTTTGGCTGGGAATTGCAACAGTAGCTTCTTTATAAGGCAAAATAAATGACGATCAATTTTTTTTCGTTTCACCATATTGTGAAACTTACGATAAATAATTTCTTCCAAAATTTACTAAGATTGACTCATAATTACATTGTTAGTTGCAGTATAACTCAAATGTGATAATAAGTAAGTTTTTATGAGTCTGACATTATACAGGTCTTATGATAGATAACTTTTTCACGAATCCCATTTGACAGGCTCCAAATTGCATTAGCCGTTTCGTCATAAAGCAAAATGAATTATCATTTTTTTCCGCCATGGTGTAAACCTTATGACGGATAATTTTTTCCAAAATTTGCTTAGATTGACTCAAAATCCCATTGCTAGCTTCGGTATAACTCA